>VZSR01003809.1:4264383-4298278 GCA_013398615.1 Brachypodius melanocephalos
CAGCTGTAAAATCAGACAGTGAATTGGGAGCCACCACTGAGCCACGTGTCCCCTTGCAGCAGCTCCACTGCCTCTTGGTGGAGATGTGACTTCCCATTTGCCACAGAAGAATGAATGTCACACCTGAGTGACAGTTCCATGCCTGGGTGCCTTTACAGAACTGTACAGTTCTTTCCTGCCTTCTCTGCAATCAGTCATGGATTCATTCATCATATGACTGAAGCACCAAGATAAAAATTAACATGATGCTCTGTAATGATGCGTAGTTGCTTTCCTTTGAGCTGAAATACTCAACCACATTCTCCCACCCCATATTTGTGCCATGCTATTGGCACTGGAAGCAGTAGCTTTGTAGTCACAATTATATGAGAACTAAGTAAACTAGAGAAATTTGTAAACTGTTGCATTGCTAAATTAAATGCTGTTTTAACTAACAGTTAATAGTGTTTACTGCTGTGTAATAGTAATTTTCATTTTTTACTGTATCTAATGACTTTCTGATGACTCAAATTCTCTGTAGGGATACCAAATCATTACATTAAGGATGAGTGATTTTAGTATGCAATGACTGATCAGTACAATAATATGTAGACTCATGCTTCAGCTAGTAAATTAAATCATTTACACCAGAGTGTTTGTCAACCAGAAGAGTTCTATTACATTGCTGCATTATAATGTAGAGTCTGCTCAAAATAAAACACATGCTATGTTAAATCTGTGCCACTTTACAAACAAAACCCTTAAGGAGCAATGATTTAGCATATAGCGAGGCCATGGAGAAGGACTGTTTTTCACATAGAGTGGATAAATCCAGAAATTTTGTCATTTGTTTGGAAAAGTAGCATAGCGACATACAGGTATGAGTCTACTAGTTGCATCAAGCTTTTCAAATATCACTTGAACACTTCACTTGGTCCTAAAGGGACTTGTGGAAGGGAAAATGGCCACAGCCAGAATTTGTGAGCTTTCAGAGAAACATACAGTTGAGCCAGCCTCAAGACTTGATGGGATCACCACACCATCCCGAGCCATGAGGAATAAAAGGGCAGTTTAATCTGGGATGCAAACACTTGACAGGTCTGCTGAAACTGGGTGGTAGAACGTCACTGGTGAATAGTTCAACATGATTGTATTTTAAAAAACTAAATCAATTCTTCTTTTGAATAAGAATTAAAATGCAAGCTCTCACAGCATTTAGGAATTTCCTAGGGCAGGCTTTGGTTTGGACTCAGCAATTATTTTGATGTCAAGATGTTCAGAAGAACAGAAGATGCTTAAATGCTGTAGTGTTTTAAGAAATTTTTGTTTCAGTGTTTTGTTTGAGATATCAAGGGGCCTAATTTCCAGTAAGACAAAACAATTAGAGTTTCCATTCACCATCATTAGAACAGAAGGTTCTTCACTATTGGGAAAAAATCAGACTCCAGAGTGTCAAGGTTATCTCTCAAAGACCATGCAGCAATGTTAAACCACTGACTCCACTGACTTTGCCCCAGTCATGCTCATATGCACAGGCAATGATTCAGAACCCCAGTTTCCACCAACACACAATTATGCCATCCAGAAAACACTTGTAGGGACATACTACTTTGGACAAATTTTCCCTGCTGTTTTGAGACACGCCTGAGACATAATAAGTATAAAGCCTTGAAGGACAGTAGGAGATGCTTCATAATGTTTGCTAAGTTCATCCCCCAGAAGTGGCAGCTTTGCTGTCAGAGAAGGACTCTGAACTTCTCATAATAGGAAAGAGTTGTGACAGGGCAAAAGGCTTGTTTTGTGAACTACTTAAACCCACATGAATTTATTGCTTTTCAGGAACTTAATGACTCATTCAATTTTTTACCCTTGGGATATCGAGAGTCACAAAAACAGTGGTATTTTGACTTGCGAAATCTTCGCCGTAAAATGTTTTCTGTGCTACTGTGTGGGAATCAGGTTTCTCTGGCAAGAGCTAAAAAGTCAGGTTTACTATGACTAGTTTATTACTTGGCATCCTTCTCTGAAAGCCACTTAATGGATGAGATTGGTAGCAAGACAACAGCGTTCTGTGGTGCCCTAACACCTGATTCAAGGGGGCATCTCCTGTGCAGAGCAGGATCCCACATCTGTAACTTTACATGACACATCTAAGTATAACATTTTCTGCTCAGCAAAACATCCCACATGAGCAAATTCAATCAAGACTGGCTCCCTGAATTTTTTGTTGCTATTGTTTGCTTAAGTAACCCTAAAAAGAATAAAAAGGGCACAGCAAGTGCTTTTGATTTTTTGTTTAAAATGTAAGAGTGTTAAAGTGTTCTAACAATCTGGTGGCTTGCCAGCTTGTAGGCAGGCACTAAGTGATGTTTAATTTTTGCACAGAAATCAAATATTAGCAAGGGGAACATGAACAAATAAAAAAAGACTTCTCATCTGGCCAACATCTGGTTTGATGTGGCTATTATTTCAACAAGTACTTATAGGCAGGTTTTCTGTTGTTGTTGCTTCCTCCCAGAGCAGCAACAAGCTAGTAGAAGAGATTAAAATTTCCATATCATTCCCACACACAGAGTGGTGTTGTACAAGTTGTCCAGGATGCCTAGTTTGTCCCTTTGCCTTTTTTCATTTAGCTTAAAGAAACACCATTATATTTAAATACATGGGCGGGAAAAGTGAGAGTAGCAGTTAGAATTGTTACTTTCCAGTACATTCTTGCATGGCAAGTTGTGTCACTGTTTATTACACATGTTTAATGAAAGAACTAGAATGCAAACCTGAAAGCAGGTTTGGACTGGGAGGTGAAATCAGTCATCCTAAGACTCGGTTGCTCTCAGTTTTACAAATGCACTCTTATTTGGAAGCTCAGGGTGCCTCACTGCTCATGCTGAGCCTGTTGATCTTCATGTGGAAAGGTGTGTCCTTTTTCGCTCCTCCAGCAGAGAGGCATTCTTCCTGGAATCATTAAAGATGATAGGCAGACTTAATTGTGCATCCAGCATTTATTGATATAAATTATTATTGATATTATTGATATAATTATTACATACCTGCAGATGTACTTATGCTTGTTTCCAGATCCCCTCTTCTCTCTCTCAGGACAGTGGTGTGTACCTTTCAAGGTAAGCTGGGAGTCACCACCAGTCCTGTGGTTAAATGACAACCCCATGTGCTCTGCTGGATGGAATCTTCCAGGCGTTCCAGTGCTGCCAAATTCCAACACCTTCAAACAATAGCCATGCTCTTGAAGTCAGTATGCTACAGAGAAGCAATGCTCCACATAAAGAAAAAGCATAGAACCCAAGAATCAATCTGTGCTATAGATTGTAAACTAGTGACAGAAAGGCAGCCAATGCTGGAGCACATCTGTATGCAAAAATGGAAATGAGAGATTTATCTCTAGCACTGCCTTGCTTAATCTGCTTTTCACAGTAATGACATTTCTTCTGCTTGTAGCACCACCTGTCTTTATATTGCTTTTCCTCTCTGGTATGGCTGTGACCATTTCTGAGGTTTCCAAAAGCAGAAGTCAAAAGTATGGTTAGACTCCCACAGAAGCAGTTGCACATTAGGTGTGGGCATCCATTTACGGCAATCAAGCCAATCCACACAAGTTACGGACACAAAAGGTGATGAAGGCTGGTCGGCCTTGCCATGAAAGATAGGATTCCAGATTTGAACTGAAGTTCTCACTTTCTATCCCAAACTCCCATCTCACCCACAGCAAACCCCTGAGAACCTGTCTCACTCTCTGCACACGGTGCAGCCTGGCCATCAGATCTCTGAGGGGGCCCTGGGCTCAGTTCCTCTGGCTGCCTGCAAATGGCTTTCTCCAAAACAGGAGGGACTGAGGTTCCAACATGGTTTTTGGGTGGGGAGAAAGGAGACAGAATGAAACTGCGCAGCTATCCTTGTCCATTGGCTCGAGACCATGAATAAGATTTCCTTCTGAAGGTGTTGCTACATCTCTCAGAGGTAACAGTCTCAGGTTTGGGGGAAGAATTGGCAGGTGCATGTTCACATGGAGAGGTTTGGGAAGGAGACAATATGCTGAACATGAGCAAATAGTGCCTTCTTCTCCTTCCAACCAGAGCGGTCATGGAATCAGCCACAAACACAAAACCAAGTCAATATGTGGCAGGTCACTCCAGCAGCAGGAAGGGGATAGTGCTAAAGCACAGATGAAGTTTAGAAATTAACTTAGTGGCTGTCTGTGCAGGCCTGGGTAGGCATCTCTGCTGCAAGCATATCTTCTTTCAGTCTTTTCTTGCGTAAATAAATTGCTGACACAAGTGGTCCAGAACACACCTGGAAATCAACTTTTCTTCAACTGCCCTCACACAATTTGCTACCCTTCACTCCCTCTCTGTGCTTTCAGCAGGCTGCCTCTGTGCTTACAGCAACTGTGGCAGCTCCATCAGCAGGCAGCTCTGTTTTCTGTACATGCCAGGCAATAATTAGTTGGTTATTTCTTGTCTCTGATTGACATAGCTCCTACTCCAGCACAACACAGAACCTGTTCTTGTCACTTTGAGACTTTCTCAAGATGCCATTAGTGGGCAAGGTGACACAATGTGAGGTAAATCACACAACAACACCATAAACACGAAGGGCAGGGCCAGATTCACAGCTCTGTCCTTGCAGTTTCACTCTGTAGGAACTCTGTTGAAATGTATCTGTCACACATAAGACCAGAGTTGCATATTCAGCCCACAATGTGGTCATGAGACAGTGCAAAGGAAGAGCATCCATTTCTGTTACTAGAGAGCACTAGTGCCATACTGTTGTTTTATGTTCTGTGAACAAGTAAAGATAAGGCAGAAATACAGGCACAAAGAGGAACAAAGATGAGGTTTCTATGGAAACACAGAATTTCCTGACTTGTATAATTAAAATTAACCATATCCCTTGTTAATGGAGTTGTGAGGACAAAGAAATATTGATTTTTTTAAAATTATATGTGAACACTTATATTTATCTTTCTCTTTTTACTTCATCTCTCTGACACATATGTGTCCATGCACAGCTTTTTGCTTTTAGATATGTTTATACACAATGTGCACTCTGTAGCTTTCCTAACTCCCAGTAATATTAACAAGAGTTACTCATGTAAATCTCCCATTCGTTGCTGGGACAATAAACCTCAAACACTGTGAAAGCACTGCCCTAAAGTCATTTTTGTCAGTCCTGACATGAATGTAGGACAATAACATCAGGACGAAATGTCACACACAAACCTAAGGATCCACTATTGCTGGACATCATGCATCATGCACGTATCTCTCTGTCTTGGCAATACTGAGGGAGAATGTTCTTAACAAAACACATTTGTATTTCCACACAGCTAAATCTCTTGCTAGGACAATTGAAGCAGCACCAGTACTTTAAAGCTTTCCACAGTGAAACACAGGTTGTCTGCCTGTAGCATACAACCTTTGGTGCAGATTGTGCCATATATCACACGGTAAGTAGGAGTGGGACTGATCAGAGCTTGGATAGAGGCTTTCCCCCAAGGAAAGCTTTAATCTGGCAGAATATGGTATCAGTGACTCTCTACGTGGTGTATATCCCTAAGACCTAATACTGAACCAGCAATCCAGCTGCAACCCACTGGTACTGATGGAGATGCTAGTTTTTAAAAAGAAAATTTAATCACAGCTCTAGCCCTGTTTGAGGAGAAATAATATCATAATATATTGCCTCCATTCTTGCACAGTTTGGCCTCAATTTCCTTCTCATGTGTAAGTCAAAGAATCAGTCCACAAGAAGTCTCTTCATCTGTAGCTGCAAAGTACTGTCAGGTAAGAAGTGAACTTAGGGACACCATTGTTTCCACCCACAAATAACTGAACAGGTAAAATAATAAAAATTAAGAATTGGGAAGATTTTGATGCCTTGGAGATAGGAAGGAGAAGATTCTTCCCGGCAGAGTTACAGACATGATCCTATTATCATAATAAGGCAGGATGATAGCCTTATTTCAACCTCCAGTGGTCTATTCCAGCAATGGGTGTAAAGTGAGCCCTTGTCGTACCATCTGCCAAGTACCTTTGGGATCTGACAGCGTGGAAAGATCATTAAAAATGTAAGAAGTTGCTGTTTGCATTAATAAAAACACAGGTTCAAAAATTAGGTTAAAAAAGCAACAACATTGTAAACACGCCTTTAAAATGAAAGTAATTTCCTCTTTGTAGTGGAAGACATGTTTTATTTTCATTTGTTACTTAGGATGTGACTATGCCAAATCTGGTTTCAGTGTCCTCACTGTGCCACTCTCTAATGCAGTTTGTGATCACAGAAATTAAATGTGTGCTGTAAGTGGGCTGACTGTCTCTGCTCTTTCACCTGGACAGAAATAAGTGCATTTCAACCCCTACACCATTACTTCCAGAATTCTTATAATGAGGGTTGGGTAAAATTGAAGCCTATAATAGTACACAGTTCCTTTTTTTTAAAGGCTGACCTGCAGTTCTGGTTTTCAAACCAAATGACTGTAGTCAGGCATATTAGTGCTTTAACCTTTTTATTATATTACATACATGAAAACAATTAAGGCTGGGATTCTTTCCAATGTATTATCATTTTCTGTTCCCTCTGGCCTTTTTCCATCCATTTCAAAGAATGTACATAGCATCAACTGAACATTCTCTCATGTTTCATTTTTTTGTTTCTTTTCTGCTTAACAACTGTCAGGCTTTCAAGACCAGCCAGCTACAGAGTATCATGCAACAGCAGCAGCCGACAGCAGCAGCAGCAGCAAAAACAACAACAAAAAGTTTGGGAGTTTAAAACTCCTCATAAAATTAAATCTGAGATTTAAATTCTCCCTCATATTTTATTGTCTTTTCTTTTCTTTTTCCTGTGGTAAATGGTAATTAGAGTCAATAATCTTTTGCTGAGAGAGCACCTTGTCCTCACAGTGTTTATATCATCATCATCAAAGATCTGCCTTAAGGCCCTGGCGTGTTAATAATTTAAGGTGTGCACAGCCTAGTTATAGCAGGAAGCCTAGTTATTGAGTTTGTAAACCAGCTGATGATTTATGGGAACACCTTGCATGAGTCATGCTCATTAAATAAAATACTTCAGTTTAATAAGGAACATGGGGTAAACAGTTCTTCCCGTTACAGGGTGACTGTGCAATTGGAAATTGCTGAGTTTTGTCACCAGCTTTGCCACTGCTGTTTTGTCTTAATTGTAACGTCAGGGTCAGCTTGTCTGTGTGCTAGTGCAGGCACGTGCATGTGCACACACACGTTCCCTTGAAGTACAGATAGAATGTCTTTCACCAATGCTCTTTTTCCCACCCCGACCCTCTCTGTCTCTCCCTTTCTCTCCATACAGCTGTTCCATGAGTTACCCTCTGATAATGAAGATGTTAAATCTCTCTTTAAAAGGCTACTAATTAGGAAAACAGAAATGTGCACAGAAATAAAATTACACAGAAAAAAAAAATCAATATATGGTTGTTAAATGTAGCTTGCATTTGAGAGCCATAACCATATTTTACTTTTAAACACTGGAGTTAGCTCTGACTCATTAGAAATTCCTTGGGAAATTGAGGCAGTAAAAGCCCTACACATTGGCTTCTTCTGTTTAACCAGAAGCAACCGTGCTCTGCCCACTGCTTTAGAAGCCCAGTGTATCTCCAAGAGATTTCAGCGGCATTAGATAGTGCCAGAACCTACCCTCAGAGGGCAAACATGCAAACAATAATCTCCTCTGTACCAACTCTATTGTCAGCATTTTTCAGTCTGTCAGGAATCAGGGCATGGGTTTCATCTTTAGGGTCACTGAAATCCCCCCTCATGGCCACCAGAGCCAGTGGCACTTGAGCACTGGAAGTGGAAGGAGCTGATGCAGCTGTGGCTGGAGCCCTCACCAGGCTGGAGGCTACTCTGGGGCAAAATTACCCTTGACTTCACTGGGAGGAAGGTGGGACTCATGCAGTTACAACATTTATATGGAATAAGGGGAGAAACAAATTGAGTAATAACATAAAAACTCGCATGTACTTTTCTTGATGGGGCAACTCAACTGGGTTTAGTTAAACTCTTAAACAACAAGAAATTAGTTAAGGAAAAAAAAACCCAAATTTTCTCAGCAACAGAGTATTAGCAAACATGCCATTACCCCTGCAATATTGATTTTTGTGTTCTTTATGGTTCTTTTCAGATGTACTTTTCTGTATTCTTTTCACAGGGGTGATAGAGCTGTAAGTTTAATTTTCTGACTAACAACTGAACATCCCCAGATATAGACAGCCTGTCAGGCATCATTAATAAATTTGTTCAAGAACATTGGGCCAGGCCCACTTGTGGGGTAATTTTGGATTTAACAGCACCACACAAATGAGTGATCTGACTGCCAATTTGTAAACAATGGCTTGGGTCCTCCCTTTTTTTCCAGGAAAAATAAAGCATGACAAAACAGGGTGTACCTACTACGTGGGCCATCTCTCTGAGGCATCTAGCATTTGTATTTTGCAACCTTTTGATTGACACTTTTGCCAGTGTAGGTCCTACCATGATCTTACTTTGCAGAGAGACAAGGCAACATGGACTGCTTCTGGTGAGAACCACAAATGAAACAAGGCAACCAATTGTGCCTTATTTCTTTTTAGTTGTTGTTTGGTTTTGGTTTTTTGGTTTTTGTTCCTCTTTTTGCACAGTCCCCTGGCTTAGTCCAGGGGCTGCTCTGAGTCCTGTTCTCCTGCACCACTACCTCACATGCACTGAGGTGTCCAGCCTGCAGCAGCTGGACCCAAACATGTCCTTGAGTACTTTCAGACTCCAGTTGTCTCCAGGCAGCTCAGTGAGGTATTTGAGAGTATATATTTTACAGGAAATGGGAGTTAGGCATGTCCTTCTCCCCAAAAATGCCAAGTCACTGAGTCAGAGGCACAAGATCCTGGGGCAGAGCAGAGTGGGGAAAAAAAATCATTTTTTTCAAGGCCTCAAATAAGTGCCCCGATTCATAAATTTGTCTTCTAAACGGAAGAAATCTTTGCAATGTCTCATCTAAGACATTCTTTACTCCTGGAGGCTACAGCAAAGGTGATGTGGGAAGGAAGGACACGGGACTGCAGGAGGGGTATCCTTTTTACAATTCAGTCATTGTAGAGGACTGCTTTGGACTTGTTTTGTTTTGTTCTTCAGCTTCACATAGGGCACGTTGTGGATGCCTCTTCACAACCACACAGAAGGCAGAAAACAAAATACATTTCCTTCTTCTCTTTTGCTGTGGTTAGTGAATGCAAGAACTGCATAAGCTTCACCTCCACTGGAGCGACCACCTCCCCCCAGAAAGTTCCCTGCACTTAATTGCCTTCTGTGCTAGCAAAACATATTCCTGACACCACCTTCAAGCCCTATAGAAACTACCACCAAATTCAGAAAATCAGTTTTATGAAGCTATTCCTACCAGTGCACTGATCCAAGGGCATAACAGGGCATGGGAGTTCGCTCAGACAAGGGACTAGGAGATGCTCACAAAGCATGGTAATACTAACCTAGACTGGAATATGATGCTCTTGATCCCATGACTACTCCTAGTGCACCCCCAGTCTCCACACTGGGGTGGTGTGAGGAGCAGAAAACTCCTGGACATAGTGCGAGCTCTGCTCAGCAGTAATGAAAACATCCCTTCGTTACCAACCCTGTGTTCAGCACAAATCCAAAACACAACCCCATACTAACTAATGTGAAGAAAGTTAACTCTATCCCAGGCAAAACCAGCACTTCTGTTGCAAAGGTCAGGGCTCCACTTCCCTCTTTTTGGCTGGAGGCAACGGCAAGAAGTCTGGATGATCTAATTACCAGTGTCAGCCAGAAAGAATGGTCATATATGAACTAATTGTCTCCCTCTAGAATTTTGGTCCCTGCTGCTGTGGGTTCTTCACCCACGACATGGAATAGGACATAATCTCTGATCCTGCCCCATACCAGGAGATCAGAGGCATGATTAGCTCCTGGTCTTTCTACAGAATGACACCCATTCTAGTCCTGTGCCCAGAACAAGCTAATTTTGGGGGGAAAGTGGGCCGAATTAAACCATTTGCATCCATCTATCTAGAACTGGTAAAGAGCAGCAGAGGATCCTACACCCAGGCTGCACTAAAGAGGAATGCTTCTGCTTCTGGAGTCCAGAAAATGGCTTTAAGCCAGTCTGATGTGCCCAGGAAAAAGACACTACTGCTTCTACTCTTTATGGTAGGTATGGTAGGAGACCAAGTGGCTTCCTTTTGGAGATGAGCAAAGTGGTAATTATGATTATTTGCATTGGAATAATACTTAGAGACTACATCCATACTGTTCTAAATTATACAGCAAGCTATCTATTCAGCCAAGGTGAAGGATTTTCAGACTAAGTATAGAAACATGAAGTTTCAGGTCTTGGAGGTTTCAGATGAGCTGACACAATTTTGGATGATTTTTTGAATTGAGGTAAAAATAGTCACCAAGTGTAGAAAAAGGAACAAGCATGAATGCGGAATTGAAAACATAAGGAGAGGAAAAACTAAATTAGGCCATTAACTTATAAAAGAGGTATTAAGTGGAAAAGGAATTTGGTTGGCAGGATTTTAGATTATATTAGGAAAGATACCAAAACAAGGCAGTCTCCTATACATTCTCAGGCAGGTTAACATACCTAAGCAAATTCATCCTGTAATTGGCTTCAGTTAAGTGTTGTATTCAGAGTGTCTGTGGGATAATCCAGAGTGCCACTAGGATGCCTGGCAAGTGAAAAGCTTCTGGGAATTAAGCAAAAGAGTCTCACAAACACCCCTAATGAAACAACTGGAAAGTAACAAAGAATGTGATGTAACCTCACCTGGTTTTTGAAGGTTGTTTGTCAACAAGACACATTGGGACTCCAATTGAAAACTGGAAAAATGAAAAAAAAATTAAAAAGAGCTTGCTGATGAAACTCTTGTATTCATGAATGTGGGTAGAAATAAATCATAATGAAAATGAGTCAGTCCATGTAGCACTACAAATCAGAAATCATATTAAGGATGCCATTTATCATATTCTGGCCAAACTGAACAAATCTGTCCAGAAAATTGCAAAATGAGCTCACGCTCAATATAAAGGGAGCAAAGAATTTCAAAAGACTAATACGAAGGAAATGTTAGCCCTACGTTGCCTCATGTCCTATTTGAACCAAAGTTGACTTGTGTGTGTGTTGAGGCAAACTCAGAACCTGAGCCAGCCTGACTGGATTTTGAAAGCATGGCTCCAGATGAGCAGCCAACACACAGGGTCCAGGTACCTCCAGATAAGGGTCTTTCCATGGATAACAGAAGACAAAGACACTGAATAGTACATCATCCTAAACCAGTCAGAAATCTTAGTCATAGCCTTCAGTGTTCAGCTGAAGCACAAAACAGAGCTGGGAACGTTCCTTTGTAGATAGAAGAGCGCCCACCGGAGATGAGATAAGATAACCGAGTGGTTCTGTAATAAATAGCAGGAGCAACATCCGACAGAATCAGAGAAACAACAAGATATTCCTGAAAGTTTCTGCTACCTGACAGATAGACACCTATGTGTTTTAAACCAGAAAGATTGCTGAGTAAGCTGCCTCTTATTTGCTGTCTTCTTCTGACTCAGTTTTGAGTGTTTTGATAAGGTGTTGCACAGCACATGCCATTGGATTAACCAATTATAAATACTAGCTTTCTTTACATAGATTTTCATTTAAGTTAGAAACAACTACCATAGCTTTTAAGTAGTTTATCTGACCAAAATATCTTTGAAATTCAGTCAGGAACGCCATGCCCAGCCTACATCATGCAATGTCAAACAGCCTGAGATGGCAGATGATAAAGGACTTGATAGCAAAAAGTCTTGGTTGAGTAAAAAAGGTTGATATTTGTCATCGTTACAATATCATAACACACCTCACAACGTTTTATTATGCTCACCAGTTTGGGTGAGGCAAATCACAGTCCTGCCAGCTTCTTGAGCAAATACAACTAATTCTGAGGTATAGTTACAGAAGAAGGTTATGCCAGGACAAGAGCAACATCCAAAGTTGCCAAATAGCTGCTATCTAAATAAAAGAGATTTCAGCAAGTACTTGGGAACCTGACATACTTACGAATATTGTGTCTGGTCCAAAGTCAAATATGAGGAGCCTGCATTACAGGAAGGCCTGCAGGAGGACCTGGAGCTGCCAGCTGTACCTTGAGGACATCCAAAAGCAGTTGGCACGGTTCTTGTTCTGGCAGAAAGCAGCACATGCTCACCCCGCTACTGACAACAAAAAAAACCAAAATGTGAAACTGACAGAGATGCCAGATGCTGCTGAATAAATGCTGGAGATGAGGAACGTAGAACACAATGGGAAAGTCCCAAAAGGTGCTCAGGACGTGGTTGTTAATCAAGCCCTGTGCAGCTCGATAGCCTCTTGGCATCAAGGGGTTTCTGGTCTTCTCTTCCTCCCCATCCCCACGTGCACAATAGGTGCATTCATTTGAGTGTGTTTGGGGGGCAGTAGGCAGTAGGTTGCTGCTATTTTGTCATGTTTGCTCTCCATTTCTTCTTTCCCCTTTTAGGTCTATGGTTTAATAGCAGTCACTGAAAGAAAGATACTGACTTCTGCCCTATGGAAAGGATATTGTCCTTCTCTCCCTGGCCCATGAGCAGGAGTTCAGGGCACAAGCTTAGCAAAACCCTTCTCTATCAAAGCTGTAAAAAGGGGCATCCTCCAAAGCCTGGTGAAAAACTTCAGCTCAGGTGCTAGACAAGGCAGCACAATGTTTCAAAGCCTGAAAAAGTTCTTGCATCATTTCCAGGTAAAAGGGACAGCAATAGTCATCAGCAAACAGAGAATTTAGCTTCCAATTACTATTATTTTAAAGGACTTCCTTATAATATAACATAGGATGTAATGAAAAGCAAGATATATGGGGTTTTTAAGAAAAAGTAGTCTAAAAAGGAAGCATAGTGGCATGCAATTGGATCTGGCTCGCTGCTGGGCAAGCACGTCCTCAGCAGTGACAGAGGACAGTGTCTTCATATCAGCCATGTCATGGACATGAGACACAGATTGAAGTGAGTCCGCGCAGCCGCACCCACAGAAACATCAACTGCCTTGTAAACTGCTTTGACTTATCTGCCTGGAGATTTCTGAGGAATTGAGTTCCAGGAAGGATGAGCAGACAGAGATACAGCTAGCCCAGGAGTCCTGCAGGAAGAGTTGCGGGGGAGGAGGGGGAAGCTTTTTTGGGAGCACACCCAAAACCTGATGCATGAACTGCATGGGGGCTGCCCATGCTTGTGATCAGAACACAACATGCACAGAGAAACGAGAACCCCAGTAGGTGCAGGGCATATAACTGGGAATTGATGCCCTCACTGCGACATGCCTTGGCAGTCAGGGACACTTCAGCTCACTAGATTAAAAACTAACACAGAGTACTTGCACTGAGGTCAGACTACTCATTGCAATGCAGATAGACTCAGACTGGGGAAATAATTGACACGGGAACAATAATGAGAAAATCAATTGCTAAGTCAGATATCATTGACTGCAATGAAAATTTTGTGCATGGAGGATTTTCAGGATAAAGACCCAGCTTTTCTTTTAGGCTAGATGAGTTGGTAGACATGTGAGAAAAGGCAATGTGGTTAATAGTACTGGCCTTGTTACCCTACGCTTCCAGATGGAATTCAAAAGGAGTCTTGATGGCAAAGTGATTCTTCAGCCAAAATTTCAGGCTGTGCTTCTGTAAACGTTTAAACGTGTGCATAATTAAGGTCTTGAGAGGCTAGAGTGTTTCAGTAACAGTGTGGGACATTGCACAGTTTCATTAAATTTGACATTACAGCTAATATATCAGCAAGAAATACAGTCCAGTGTCACCCTGCATATCTCTGCATGTGTGTGGGACACTCCTCTGGGTGAGGCCCACAGTGCTTGTACCATTATTTGCAGCAGTTTGCAGCTGTACTCAAAGCTTTTAATCAGTGCTCCACTAATGCAGGCAGTGCCAAAGTGTAAAAAAATCGACGATACTATCTGAGAATACTTAATACCACCAATACCACCATGAGCCATTCGCTGTTTGGCATGATGTTATCTCCACCTTCTGTCAACAGTATCTGCTGGAAGATCGATAGCAACCGTAAAGTAATGTTTATTATCACCTTGCCCCTCACACCTGCCCCACCGAATCGTTGCTCTTTGTCTCGGAGGCTATAAAAGTGCAGCAGACTACAGCAGAGGCATGCCTTCACCTTACAGCGATGTATATTTGTTGTAGGATTACAGTGCTAATTAAACGCCACGTGTACGTCACTACCATTACTTCTTGAGCAGGAAGAGTGGAGCACTCTTCCTCCAGGAGCCCTATCCAGAAATACATTCACAGGTACTTTTTTCGGCACCAGGCACGCTTTCAGCCTGGATGTATGAAATACTCGGATTAAAATCTTCCCTGAGAAACGAAACGGCCAAGAAATGTCAGGCGCGAAGGTGGCAAGAGGGGACCAAGTACGGCTACTCTGGATTAGCAACCGGCCGTGTGGATGCTCCCTCCCTTCTTGCCCCATTTCTCCCTTCAAGAGAGGGCTCCGGACCCCTTTGGCAGGTCCCTCCGTGCCGGCGGCTGGGCCGTACCCAGGGTGGTGGTGCCCGGACCGGCGGCGAGCAGTCGGGAGCGTGTCGCGACAGGGACCGGCTCCCCTCCAGGGCGCCCCCGGAGAACAAAGCGGGGCGGGCGGGGAGGGCGACGGGCGCCGGCAGCGCCCCCCGGGATGCACCGGCTGATCGCCCCTCGGGGAACAAACCCTGCCCGAGCTGGGGAGAGTGATGGGCTCCTCCCTCGGCGGCGGGGGGCCCAGGGGGGTGGAGAGGTGGAGGGAGGGGCAGGTTGCGATTTAACCTGCTATCGCGATTTCGTGATTGTCACGACGTGTGACGGGTCGGCACCGTGCTCATAGACCTGCAGGCAGGGAGGAGTTTGTTGTGGCAGGCCGAAGGGGAGCGGCGGGCAGGGCGCCCCAAATCAGAGGCAGCGCTGTCCCTGCCGCCAGCAGCGCGGGGCGAGCCGCGCCCCCGACAGCGGCGGCAAATTCTGGCGCTGACGTCATCTGATCGCCGATATATTTTTTTAATTAGGTGGCAGCTAAATGAAGAGTGATGTAGAACATTGTGGATGTAATTATCCATTGTGCTTCAGAGAGACGACTATAGATCTTTTTTTCTCGATCCCGCCTCCCCTCTGAAAACTATCAAAAACCTGGGGAATTCAAATAATCTTCCGTCCCTGTGCATGGATGGAGCCTGTCAGACCCTGTGCGAGGGCTACTGACAAACACAAAGGAGCACCAATAACTGCACACCACTTACAGCACTGCTAGACTTATTCATTCATTGTAACATAATAATTTTAGATGGTCATTGAAGAGAAGCATATGTTTCGGGCAGACATCAAAAGAACAACCAGACATTTAGATAAGACAACTAAAACTCAGTTTTAAAGTTTCAGATCTAATCCTGGGTAAAGACCGAACAAAGAGTCAGAGAGCAGAAATTACGTTATTTAAACTGACACCACCTAAATCGGATCCTTTCTTCTGCGATCTCGCATAAACACAGCGCGTTCATCACATCCATCCGGCTTCATTACTATTTATATTACCGTGCTCTGGCTGCGTGCAGTCAATTCATAATTGTCCAGTTTTTTCTAATTAATCACAAAAGATTTTTGTTTTGCCTACAGCTAGTTCTGGGGTGACTCACAATGGCAAGCCAGAGCTCATACATCAAACGCAGCCCTCCTTCGCTCCAGCCTTCTGCCGGAGGAGCTGCCGGGCTGCCCTCGCCTCGGCGCGGCTCAGGGGACATGCGCGGCCCCGGGCGAGAGCGCAGCCCTGCGCGCTGTCCTCTGCCGTGTGACTCGCTCTTCTTATCTGATGCTCGCATCCTCAGCCCAAACTCGACCCAGAGATTTTTTTTGGCAAGATTTCGCAATTCAGAGCGTTTGATTTCTCTCTCTCTCTCTCTTTCTCTCTCGTATGTGCGTGCGCATGCTCCCGTCTGCTGCTCCAGCAATCTGTCCGCGCTCTGTGCGGCTTCAAAGGGAGCGAGCTGCAGCAGACACTGCTCAAACTTCTGCCTGATCGGTATTTTCTGAACGAGCTCAACGTAGCCGGTGTAACCCCGCAGAGGCTGAGGCAGTGCTAGATCTCTCCAGCTCCAAAGCATTTTTTGGTGGCATTCGCAGTAGGCCAGGTTGTTCGTGCCTCCTCTGCCCCACATCATGAAGAGGAGATGCTCACAGAAGTAAGTAAAAATTTTTGGCTGCAAGACGGCTACTTGTGAAAGCCACAGCTTGCCAACCTGGGTCAGAAGACAATGATTTGGCCTCTATTTCTTGTGCTGCCAGAGGTGTAAGCACATGGAAGCTGTACCATGAACAAAGAAATGGGGCAGTTTGGCTGACAGCAGCATGGCAGTAGACATGCTCTTTCTCAACACATGTTTAAAAAAAAAAAAAAAAAAAAAAAAAAGCCCAACCAAACCCACCCCCAGGCACACAATCCCCAAAACACCAAAACAAAACAAAAAAAGACACCACTCTTTATTATTGGTGATGTTGTAATCCTGAGTGTCACCCCAGTTAGAAACAGCTGAATTCACATGAAGAGCAGAAAGCAATAGACACATTCTGCCTCTAAAGTGCACCCCAACTTAAAGCTGCAAGTATTGTTAATTGTGTGGAAGCTTGCTGGTAAGATGCATCTATTAATGCATCTTCCTTGATCACATTCTGCCCACTGCTGGGTTTGCAAGGAGTCAGCACAGTGGTGGGAGAGGGGCGTTTTTTTAATAAACCCTGCACTCACTCTGGGTATTTTGGAATGCAAATGGTACTGAAGCCAAAGCTGGTTTCTGTATGATGAAGCACAGGCAAGCAAATAGATACTGAGAGCAAAATAAATAGGTTTTTAACAGCATAGAGGACAAAATTGTGTTTTCATATCTGATGGCATAGAGGAAAGGGTATCTCTGATTTATTGCATGAGATTTCAGGCAGAGTTGTTTGAGGGGGAAGTATTATGTTTAGAAAGGCTGAAAAAACATGAATTAGCAAAAAATAATGTTTTCAGAAACTTCTGTTGTGGATTATTTAGCTGGCAGCAGACCCCTTTCTCTGCAGACCAAGGAGTCCAACAAAATGGGGAATGGGATGAAGGCTGCTTTTTCTCAGGTCACCTGGGGGATAAATTGCAGTGTATCATTTCTGAATATACAGCCATACCTCCTAGTGTGTTCCAGTTAAAAACATGCTGGTATCCTTGCTTGGGAACTTCGAGCATCCCTGGTAACTTGCTGTCAGTTTCTAAGTCACTCCTGAGAAAAATACTCCTCAGAAACTCCTGCAGGACCAGAGTAAAGTTTACACCTCTGCAGATAAGATAATATGTCAAAGAGCAGATTCAGAGGATAATCCATGAGAAATATTTTGAAGGATCAAGCCATACTTTCATTCCAGTGCCCAGCCCTAGTTTTCCACCTCAGTATTTGTTGCTTCACGTGAGCATACACAGGCCCTGCATGTGACAGGAGCACACACATCAGCCCGTCGTATTGACTCAGATTTGCAGCTCTGGTGCCTGGGATGGCCTTTCAGGAGCCACCACCAGCTCTGACAGTACGCTTTGCCTTCCCTTTTCCTACCCTCCATTGCATAAATTAGCAATAGCAAAGTCCCCTGTCCCTGCTGCCAGCCCCTCACTGGGACTCACCTCCGCTGAGGTGTGTTGGCCACAACCACAGGTGACACCAGCAAGTCTGTCTGTGGCTGCTGAAGCCTTGGTCACAGCAAGGCTGTAGATCCTGTGCTCTCTCCTGGCTCTTTTCACTCACAGGGAGCCAGATACAAAGCTCATTGAGCCCAGGGGAGTATTTTTCAACTGGCTTTGTCAGGCAGGTGAGGCTCCCCTAGTCTATTGCCACCTTGCTGTAAAGACCATAATTTTGCTGGAACAAACTGCTCATTACCCAATTGCAAGCTTAATAATAACCAAGGGCTGTGATTCCTCCTAAGGAACTGAGGACCTGAATTAAGTGTTATTAATACCAACAATATTGTGCTAGCACCGGAAAAATAGCAGAATTAATAATAATGTTATCTAAATGACAGTGTAAATATAAGGTAAGTAGTGTACCTGGCTTCTGAGGAGTGTGAAGCCAAATGATGATTTCCTCTCAGGGCAGTGATAAACAACTCAGTCATACTGAGTTTACAGTTTTAGTAATAATTGGCTTGGAGGGAAAAAAATTATATAAAGCACAGTCACAGGTTAACTACATTATAATTACATGGTATAATTTCAGCCCCTGCTCCCAGAGTGGAAGGCACAGTTGTTATCTGATCAGCCTCCGTGTGTAATTCCCCGCTAGGTTTGGGGCTAAGCATTGCTGTGCTGGTTTTTAAAATGACTAAGAGGATATGCAGAGACTGCAGCACGCCCCGGGTCACAGCCAGCTTGACAAAAGGCTCAGGAGAGCAAGGACCAGCCGTGGGCATGTGGGGCTGGAGCAAGAAGGGGAGGCAGCAGCTGCATGGCCATCAGTGTGTGCAGTTCCCCATGCCACCTAGGCAGGGTTTTGGGGCTGAGCCTGCTCGTGCTGCCCAGGTTCCGTGGGTACGGTGGCTTCAAGCAGCAGCAATGGCAGCTCCTGTCACTGTGCTAGAGCTGGAAAACGGTGTCTCCCAACAGCTTAGAAAATCCTGATGTCTGGTCACCTTCCCAAAACACTCTGCCAGATTTCTCCCAAAACCAACAAATAACTGGTCACACCACGTGATTGGAAAAGTGACCTCCAAAAAGACTTGCTTATGAGTAGCTGCAACAGGCAAAATTGGAAGCCAAGAGCTGCATCAGGTACAAGTATTGACTTGAGTGATGTCTTCTGGAGAAAGGGCAGAAACCTGTTATCTGTTGTTGCTTCTTGAATTTTCACACCCTTTTCTATTTTCACTGGAAGCCTGTTTGTGAAGCCAAGTTCCATAGATGAGGGGAAGAATGATGCTATTTGCTTTTTTTCATCTCCCCAGCCCCTCCCTGACAGAAATCTGTGTAGCTTCCACAAGGGTAAAGGAGACGAAGACATTAGCTCTTGCCTTTTCTTCTCAATCCACACACTTCAGTCAGGACAAGCAGATCAAGTCAGGTCTCTACTGATGTGGGATCAGGTGCAGGGACCATCAGAAGCAAGGGGTGGCTTTTCTTACTGTCCTCTGTACAAAGCCTCAGCTAATTTACCCAGGCTCTCATGGCCTGCTGTAGGTGACAGCAGATGCCAAGCCCAGGACATTGGAATACCTGATTGTCCTCCACTTTCATGAGATTTTCCCGTGAGCCAGCTCAAGGCCACTGAGCAAGAAAGATGAACATTTTCTCCATGCACAATTAGTGCTTCTTCTGGGGGGAAACAGAAATGTCACAAATTTGTGAGGTAGCGCTCCTCCTCCATCCAACTTGAGACCTCTGTGCAAGTAAAGGCCCCTTGTTCCTCACCACTGGTGCCTCACACAGGTTGGAATAACTCT
Organism: Brachypodius melanocephalos; assembly: GCA_013398615.1. Classification (NCBI taxonomy): domain Eukaryota; kingdom Metazoa; phylum Chordata; class Aves; order Passeriformes; family Pycnonotidae; genus Brachypodius; species Brachypodius melanocephalos. The sequence goes on from VZSR01003809.1 coordinate 4,283,936, forward strand.
CAGCTTTGGTTTCAAAGAGGGTAAAAGGCACAACCCACTCCCTAACCAGTGAAAATTCGGTCCCATGTTGCTCACTAATGCAATACAGGAAACATGAGAAAGGTTGAGGGGGAAAGGGGAGCCCAGAAACGCAGAGCTGTCTGTTGGCCCTGTGATGTAGGGTTATCATTATTAAAGTGAAAACAACACCTCTATCCTTAAATGCACTTCACTGCAGATGGAAAGCTTACTTGGGAATCGATGTAATTGCTTCCCAGTGGCATTGGAACAGCTGCAACTTTAACTTGTTCTCTCCCAGCCTCCATGACTTGGCTCAGCACCCTTCTCTGGGATGCCCTGGCTCCCTTCTTGCTTGGCCAAGGAATGTCCAGGCATGGAGGAGCTATTCTGGCAGTGTGAAAAGGTCCTGCTTGCTGGGTGCTTTGAGACAGGCTGTACTGGGCTTGCATGGCAAGGTTTGGGGAAGGGACCCCACTCCGGAGCAGGGGAAGAGTCTGAGTTCTGCCCCTGAGGTGGAAGGAGTGGCAGAGACCACAGTGTGACCACAGTCCAACCACAACCCCCATTTCCCATCCTCCTGTGCTGCTGTGGAGAGGAGGTTGGGAAAATCAGGAGTGAGGTTAAGCCTGGAAAGAAGGACTCTCATTATGCTACTCTGATTTGATTGGTAAAATTTAAATTAATTAATTAAATTAAATTAATTTTCCCAAGTCGAGTCTATTTTGCCCATGACAGTAATTGGTGAGTGATCTCTCCTTGCCCTTCTCTCAACCCAGAAGTCTTTCACCACATTTTCTTTCCCCTGCACAGATGAGGAGGGGATGATAGAGCAGCTTGATGGGCACCTGCAGCCATCCAGGGTCAAGCCTACACATACACAATGAAGGAAAAAGTTCATCCAAGAAAGTCATAAAGACAACTCTCGACATCCAGACTAGCTGTGGTGAGGAGCAGCCCACTGGGTGTGGGAGCAGAAGTGGAACACAAGCAGCAGCAGGAGAGACCCCCACAGCTGAGCAGAGCAGTCCAACAGCCACGGGGGGAAGAAAGTCCAGAGCTTGCAGAAGGACCTTTGTATAATTGGGAATTTCTACCACAGAGTCATGTGAAGTCTGTTTCTGTATTTTCTTCACTAAAGCATTCACCACTTGTGCTCTTTGATAGGGAGCAACTTAAAATATTGTGCAAAATTATATTAAGCACACCTGATCTCTAACATCTGTGCCTGCAAGTTTTCTTCTCCTTCCTGTACATGGGTACGTCCCCAGGCATCTCCTTACCTCTTCCTTTCTTTAAGTCATTTTTCTCTCAATCTTCATTTCTGCTACAGAGAATCTCCGTGAAAGGGCTATCTCTGCCCTCTTTATCATCACCCTTGTTAGCCTGTTTAGTAAAAGGGCTTCAAAGAACGACATAAGGCCAGCATTATTTTGAACAAGTCGAGGCTGGGTGAGAACAAGGAAGCCTGCCCAAAATGTTGCTATTTACCCTCTTACGAAAAGCACTCAGGCAGCAGTGCAGCTCCACTCTGCCACAGCGCTGCCAGAACCGAGGGTCTCCTCCTATTTCTGTGAAAATCTTTCACGGGAGCCCAGGTAGTACAAGCAGCAGGGGAGGTCGCTGGAAGTGACTTTCTGTCACTGGTGTATTAATGGAGTAGTAAGACAAATGTAACTTCTTGACACGCCGAAGGTTTCTGCCTGCTGGTGCTAAGCCGGCTGCTCCCCGACGGGGCTCGGCTTGTGCAGGGATTCCTGCTGTGCTGTGTTTCTGCCCCCGTGCCCCCAGCCCCTCCCTGGATAGCCATCCAGCCCCTCTTACTGATTCTTTAAAATCCAGCGTTTCAGTAAGACCCTTGGTCACACCTGGAGCATGTTTGTATTGCCAAACACAGATTATTTCAAATAGGTGCGGTAACTCAGGAGAAAGCTGGGAAGGGCTTCAGATGAACTCCAGAATATCAGTTTGGAGCTGTGGGGCAGGAAAGCCTCTTTCCAAGACTGATGCACTGCCCACAGAGAGCTAATTTCTGCCCTAGGTGCACCCCATTAGTGATGGGGCATAATTCTGGTTGACACCACTTGAAGTGCACACAGGAGGCTCCTTGCTGCATTCAGTGTCCTTCCTTGGAGAGTAGGCCCTCTGCTGTGGGTTTCTGTTGATTTTTTTTTTTTATCAGGCTAAAGAGGATATATTTTATCATAATGGTTTCAAATCCAATGTGTACAGGCCAACGCAAATAGGGTATTACAAGTTGAAGAACTGTACCTCAGGCACCATTTTATTAGAACTAGTGTTTACATCAAACAATACATCCTAAGTACTTCATATTAAGCTTGGACAAATCATTTGCCTCAGGATTAGGGTGTTGTGCCACTGAAATGTAATCCTTCTGTGGATTTTCTTTTTTTCAAGCTGCCAAACCAAATGTGGTAAAATCAGTAACTGTTAAAAAATCAGAAGGGTGAAAACCTTAGCCTCAATTTGACATGTTTGATGAAACATAGGAAGAATTATCAAGGTGGGTTTGCAGACAAATATCTGAACAGCAGGTCAGATTTTCACCTGCTCACGTCAGCAAAACTCTACAGGGTTAGATAAAAAAAAAGGAAAAAAAGTAACTGTTTAGTGTTTCAGTGCTTAGGGTTTCAGTGTTCCCCCATGGGGGCTGAGAAGGGAAGAGAGAGCTGCTCTGGCTGCCTCCCATAAGGTGTAGACAACCCTTGCATGTGGAACTGAGCGAAAAATTTTGGGAGCTGAGCCAGGGGCAGGCTGTTTCTCACACGGCAATGCCCTGTGCCCCAGTGCAGCCCAGGCAGCATGCCCTGCCCCAGGAAAAGGGCAGGATGGCATGAGGGAGAGCCTCACTCTTCTGGCCTCTGCTCCCAAAATGGAAGAGTGGGTGTTGCGATACAACAGATGTGTAACACCAGCTGTGAGGAGTGGTGGGTGGCAGGAGCCCAGCCAAAATTTGTAGTGTTATGTGGAATGGAACCAGGCCAACCCCTGCTGGCTTCACAAAGCAACCTGCACTCCACAAAAACACCTCATGCCTTTCTAGTACCCAGGAAAACACATTTCTCCCCGAGTCTTACACAGCCATGGCATTTGCTTTCCCATGCACGCGCTGCCTGGGCCCCTTTTAACAAAATACACCCCCAAAGGATGAGTACTCAGGCACACAGGACACCCCTGGTGGGAGCTGCCGTCGTGTACTGACAGGACAAGGATGGCATCAAGGAGAACACAAAACACCTCCTGTCTCCTCACAGGGGTTTAAGCTCAAGTCAGAGGCAACAGGAGCGTTACAGAGATGCCATCCCAGAATCGAATGCCACAGTAATCCCTGGAGACTGTTTCCAACAGAACCCCCAGAGCAATGGCTAAGGGGGATACATTTCCATGCTAGGTAAGAAAATACCTGCATATAAGTGTTTGGTTGTATTGAGAGCAAGGAGTGGAACTTGGAAAAAAGGAAACTTCCCTGGACTTCTGCAGGACTGGCATTTCACCTGTGTGATTTCTCCCACCCCCAGCAATGTGGTGGTGCTCATATGCTCACATGCACCTCAGGCACCTCTTCCCTGCTGTCTCTCCCTTCCCTCGTCCCAGAGCCAAGTCTCATTTCCCCTGTGGGTGCCCTCTATCCTCCACTATGCTTTTCACCTGGCCAGGCAACCTGAGATGTTGTTACCAAGCTGCTGGCTGGCTGAAGCGTCAGCACTCAAGAGGGAGCAAAGGGGGGGTAGCAGTGCTCTCTACCCACCTCTCCTACTCCTTTTTCCAAAAAGGATCAGGTTGCTTAATTCCACAGTTTCTCTAGAGAATCAAGAAAGTGGGCTAGGTGCCACGTCAGAAATCAGTATCCTGGCTTGGGTACAGCCTTGCTGATAATGACTGTTGTTAATAATTCCAGGAGAATCTGTATTTGAGAAGTCTAGTGCCCGATACCTGTGAGTAGTATGAGATAAAAAGACATGAAGGGGGTTGTGCAGCCACCAGTGAACAGCAGTACCAGCATGTGGTGCTCTGGTCACTGGCCCTCATCTCTCATCACTACTACAGCTAAGGAAGGCAAAGTCCTGGTCAGAGGGAACTGAGCACGGTGTGATTTTGCCTCACCACTAAAGGCACTTGCACTGCAGGGCAGTCAGAAACAGTGAAGTGCATAACAATCCACAGAATACGCCTTGGGAGACACAGGGATTTAAGCAGATCTAGGTTTCCATAAGACTCTACAGCCAGAATTCTCCCACAAAGTGTATTTGTATGCTTTGGTTTTATATGTGCGTGTCTGTGCCTATGAATTTATCCACATCACATAATACTGCATCTTTAGGAATGACACACAATAGATATGTGTCTTGAGAGGGCTGTAGTTACAAACACAGACATAAGAGACCTCTATGAAGAGGTTACCCAACACAGTGACAAGAGATGGTGTGCAAGTACGTTCAGAATCCATGGGTATGACCCCAAAGCCAAACAGATAACTCCCAAGTTTAAAGCTAAGGACAATATTAAGCATTTCTTAAAACAGAATTAGGCCATCACTGAAGCAGTCACCTCCATCCTTTTGGAAAGACTAGTCACTGAAGATTACATTAAAAAGCCCACAAAGACTTGTACTCTTGCTTCATTGGGAAGAAAAAGAGGGATTGTATCTAAGAAACGCACTGTTAATTGGCTAATATGCTCCCATACCTGAGTGCATACACACTAAATTTACTGCTTGTTTTACCACAAATTGATATTCTTTTCCCAGCCATGAGTTACCTGCTAAACTCAGCAGCAGCTCCTTGCCTTTTGTGGCTGCTGAGATGTGTCACAGACTTGTGAGGGAGCTCAGTAGCTCAAGCCAAGTGTAAGAGCCACAGACTTGTATGCCACCCTGCAGTCCATCAGCCCTCTCATGGGCAGCCCGTGCCTTGCCATAATGGGCAGAACACCCAAAGCTGTGTCGTTGCAGAGTGCCCATGATCACCTACTGCATTCCCATGCCTCTGTCTAAGACTTCTGAAATCACAAGGTTTTGTGCAGGGGCACAAAGCTGTGAGTTTTGTTGAAAGCCCAAAAGGTTCTGCTCAGGCAACTCTCTCCTAGGGAATCTAGATGCCCAAGCATTTGAAAGTCTTGTGAAGATCATCGCAGCGTCCTTGCAGGGTCTCCATCAATGTGTCTGGTTTGAGGGGTATCCACAAGATGTGGCATAGACAATGCCCAGTCCCTGCCCATAAACAAAAGTTCATTGATGAGTATCAAGGCATAAAAGAACTGCAGCAATGGGAAGTGTGATGTTTTTCTTGCAAACAGCACAATTAATGCTTTCAAAAATGGATCTTTGGCTCAAAGTTAGACTCTCAGACTCCAAGCACTCTTCTGTCAAGTTGGAGCTGCTGTGCATTTTGTTAAACCAAGCCATATCCTGAGAGGTGTCTTGATATTTCCTCTCCTTATGGGCCCAATCTTCAGCAGAGGAGGAGGAGAGTGCTGACTCGCTGAAGCAGTGGTACCAATTGAATCTCCTGTCCTGTCTGCAGTCTCAGTGTAGCACCCCTCAACAGAGCACTGCTTTAAGAGCTCTGCTTTACCAAGGCTCCAAGTAGCACTGGTGAATGCTGCTGCCTTGGCTTCCAGCAGAAATTTCACAGAGATCACACATGTGTGAGCAGGTTAGGAAAAAAAAAAAAAAAACAAACACACAAGAACAAACCAACCCACAAGAGGTAGAACCTGAAAATTAGGAAATTCTAAGCAAACAGGGAACACAGGCAGAAGTATTGCACACGAAGGGCAATAAACGTATGGAATAAATTAGAGGAGCAGGCAATGGAAGCAAAGCATGTAAATGAGTTCCACAGACACCTAGGTTTGTTGCTACAGAAGCAGGGGATGGGGAGAAAGATGGAAAAGAAGAAAATTGGAATTAAAAGGGCCTTCTCTTGATCCCATAGCCATCTTATGGGATCTTATGGTTCCTAAATTCTCTCTTTATCTGGGTGTTGCTGAGAGCCCAGATTAATAAGCACGTGGTGTTTGTGGGTACTACGTGTACAAACACACTTGGACATAGTTTCTCTTGGTTTACATCAAACACCCAGCCTGCCTTCAAAGTATACTATGAGAGTCTCTACTACAAATTGAAATGCAAGTGTCTTGATTTCCCTGAAACTCTGAACTCTCGTTTTTACTGTCCTTCTGAGAGGACAGGGGAGAGGATTGACTTCTAAAAAAAAAAAAAAAAAAAAAAAAAAAAAAAAAAAAAACAGAAACAGAAGAAAAAGAAATTCACTAAAGCACGTTCTGACTTGAAAGAGCAAAACAAACTATGCCTATACATGGGAGAGGAACAACAGATTTTAAGATTTACATTATTAGAAGTAGCTTGGTCACAAGCTGGAGCTGCCACAGTTAATCTTATTGCACTGGTTTTACTGGCATTTTAATGTGTTATCCAGGACTTAACACTGTATCATTCACTAAGAGGCTTGTTCCCACCACAGGACACAGAAACTTCGCTGCTATTAGCACGAAAAGGGGAGCCACATAAACACAGCGAAGAGAACAGCCCCTTGTGCACGTATACTTTTTATGATAATTCTGTGGAGTTAATTCTTGGGGGTTTTTTTTCCCTGGATTCCCAGTTTGCTCATTTATGGTGACAGGATTGTAGCTGCAGCCAGGTTTGACACTCTTGCACTGGGACCAAGGGGATATCGCCCCATCAGCGCGGCAGAGCAGAGGCAAGACAAAGCTGCCTGCTGCAACAGAGGAAGTGCTCAGTACAGACTTTCTCTGGGTTGTGCAGGCTTTTTAATTTATCCTGTTGCTAATAAAGCATCTCCTGTAGCTCAGGAAGCAAACAGGCCTGGGGAATGGCAGTGATGGCTGCTGCAGGCAGGAAGAATCAGCCAAGGCTGCATAAATTCAAGGTTTCACGTGCTCTGCAATGTGAAATGTCTCTTTGAGAGATAAAAAAGGTGGAAGACCATCATAATCTGATCCAGAGCTTGCACAGGGGAGCTGAGGTTGTCAAATGCCATGCCAGCCTTTCTCAAAGGAGGCTACACTTCAGTCAGTGTGCAGGAGGCTCCCCGCCTGCAGCTCTTGTCAGCTCTGACACTGACCACAGGGTTGGAACCCTGCCTTCAGCAGCACCAACCACCAGTGCTCCAGTGCTTCAGTCAACACAAGTCTCACAGGTGGTACCTCTTTCCATGCATATTCTTAGTTTCTTCTGCTACTTGATGAATTTTGAGATAAAACACAGGAAATTTTACAATCTCGTTTGAAACTGATCTTTAGAAGGGAAACGGGACTAAAGAAAAACCCACTACCACCATTTAGGCACTTCAAATTCACACATCAAGCAGGACTTAGAAGTTGAATGGGAAACATCTATTCTCACCTTCTGCATTTGCAAGATCCTTATATTTAAGTTCTGCATGTCTTGAACAGTGAGCTTATGACTATAGTCTCCCTCCTGATGCCAGCAATACAAGCACACAAGACTGGCATGTTAGTGGGATTTAATGAAAGCAGATTATATTCATGTTTCCACCCATGGATACAGGACAGATCCTTCTTTGCACCCAATAATCTAAAAAAACCATTTATTTGTAGTTTGTTTCCTGAAAAGTCACACCCTAGTGCAAACTGTTTCATGTCTTCCTTTTATTCTGTATGTCTATACCATGCTTATTTCCTCCAGTATGCCGGAAACCCTGCACCGCTCTATAGGGAGGAGTAGAGAAAAATTATTTACACGAGATTTTGAAAGGCAAAAGTCTTGCATGTCTCTCCAGTACTGTGTAGGGTGGGATGTTTGACCTTGAGCAATGTCCTTTAACAACTTGGTGCTTCAATTCCTCTCTCACTAAAGGACTAACATTGCGCTGTCCTTCAAATCTACAACGGAGATGTTGTGCACTCTAAAGGCACAGCACTCACACAGCTTTACTCCTCCTGAAACTGCTCTCCTGACAAATGAAACAGCAAAAGTTCCTGCTTCCTCCATTCAATGCTGCTCTTTTCCCCACAGCCCAGACAGCCTGAACCCAAGGCCTTTTCCTGCTAACGAGGACTGCCCAAGCAGAGACTAGTTTAGGGTATGTCGTCTGAGTGGGGGCTGGGGGCCATCCATTTCCCAGGAAAACTGCTTCTGTCTTTGTAAGCCCCAGTTTATCCAGTTCTGCTGTCTAAGATGTATTATTCCAATGGCACAAGGATGTGTGGCATGCTGAGCCATGGCAGGAGTTAATCAAGTATTGTGATGCTTAACCACTTAAAACCTTTGCCCAATCACTATGCAAAATTCCTAGCTGGAGGATCTTTTTGTTTGTTTGTTTTAGGAGAGAATAGGGTATGTGTGTCTTCTGCTGTGTCAAATGTAAATAATCATGGAAAACATCATCCTTTTTTCCCTGACTTGTCATAAAATATCCTGGCTTGTGCTTAACAGATGATAAAGTAAAACCCAGTATTAATAGCACTCCTGTTGAAATATTATTGACTGAAACACCAAAAAACAATGGAAAGAAAAATTCTTTTTTTTTTTTTTTTGGATTGGCACTTCATAGTAGCTGGTAGAGGAGATACTTCTGGATTTTGTTGTCCTGTTACTAGCACACTGCTGTTTCTCCAGATATCAGCACTGTTTTAGAAAGTACAGCTAGATACAATGACAGTTCTATTTTTACAGTTGAGGGACCCATAAAAATCACTAAGTTCAGAACCTGCCTCTCTCCTAGTCCCAAGATATCAAAAGTCCTAGGGCCAGGAACAGTAGACCAACACAGAGAGATCTAGGTAGCCACATTTAAAAGAGAACAGATATTTGTATTACTCACTCTTCAATTAGCTTTAGGTAAACCCAAAAAGTAGCAAAGTCTCCTGGTAGCAGCAAGACCCCTCTAACACAAGTGGAGGCATCTAGCTAATTTCCTGGGGGACACACTGGAAAGGAAACAAGAGCAATTACAGAGTTTGACCACATTATGCTCCACAAGCTATGATCTCAGATGCTGTGGTGGTGGCAATACCTCCCTGAACCCCAGCACCACAAAGGCTCCTGGGCTGCATGATTTTCCCTCTCCAAGCACAGCCATGAGGGGCACGTGAACACTGCAAGCCATTGCTGTTCCCTGACTTGCAGAGCCTCTCCTTGCCTAGATGACTTATGTGACTCACTCAGAACAAAATTTGGAGAAGAAGGACGGATCATGCCCTCACTTGCCTGGGAGGCATTGCTGAACCATCATCAGAAATGGCCTTATTGCTCTGAACAAGGGGAAGCACATTTTGAAGAGGCCTAGGCAGGGATGCCAAGACACATCACGCTGCTCAGCTATGCTCAGAGTCCTTTTGTGGAAGTTCACGGGAGGCGCTCAGGGACAGGACGAAGGGCAGTGGTTGGGCAGCCACAGGTCTGTCTGTCATCCAGAGAACCCCACGGAAAAGGCCGCCAGGATGCGTTCTGCCAGCAAGGCTCATGTTGAGTACCAGAGACTGGGTCTGGGAGAGGGCACCGAGTTTAGGGACAAACAACCCCTTTGTGGAGCAGCCAGAGAAATGTGACACAGCCACGGAAGAAACGCAGCAGTGGATGCATGCAACTGTTCCCACCCTGGACACTGCCAGGGCAACAGCGAGGAGGGAATCAGAAGTGACAGTACTACTTTCTCGTTCAACAGGGTGAATCCAGGACATAGGCACAGCTTAAAATGTGACTTTCTCATCACTTTGGGTTCAAACCTTGGTGTTATTAATAAGCAGGGTGCTGGAGTTTGCTTCCTTTCCTTGAGAATTTTTCCTTCTCATTAATTTTATCAGTAAAACCAAAAGAGAAGGATCTGTGGGCAAGGGTATGAGGGATGACATGATGCCGTGGCATCTCAACCCCTTTGTCCAGATCCCCAGATACCAAAGTTTGGGAGAAGCTTTCCTAAACTGACAAGACTCCCTGAACTGTATGGGTGCAGACTGTCCCATGTAGATGTCCCATCTGCAGGATCCAGTTTTCCAGCTGTATGAGATGCTTCCCTGACAAATGTAAACTTGAAAGGCACAGACCTAGAGTACCCTTTTTGTCTTTATTTTCTAACTTATTCTTAGAAACAGGTCAGCAAGTATTTTTAGTAAAAGTTTCACCTGCCTCCAAGTCAGTTACGTTGATCTTAAGATAAGGACATAGACACAAAGCACACAGGGATCAGATTTTTAAAGCACTGAACTACCTGAAAGTGCAGAGAGACACCTAGCTGTTTCCCACTGCTCTCAGTGCAGAAGAACTGGGCACAGCGCAGTGAATGTAATCCCAGTACCTCTATACTGGAAAAAATGTGAAGAACAAACAGTAGATTATAGAAGGGACACAGTGCCTTTCATTACTCTCAAGTTATCAGTGTCTTGCAAGTCATGTTTTGCAGCTTTAATCCACAGCAGCCAGCCACATATGTTGTGGATAAACTTAGTACAGGAGCCTGTTCTAATCAATTCTAATCAATTATATTCCTCAAACTGACAACAAAAGCACAGTACTTATGGGCTGTGTTACAATCCCACCTCCTCCTACCTATTCCCTATGACAGAAGTAATAGAAAAGAGTGTAATTCCCCCAGGCCCCAGGTTGGTTCTCAGTCTCCTCATCACCATTGCCTACACCCCCATCCCAGCACACCATCAAGAGATGAATGAGCAGCCCCACTGAAAATGTGTCCATGCAGAACATGCCATGAGTGTTCACACTAATAAAGGCGAAATGGTGACAGGTTTGGGCCCTATATGTTGTAAGTGTTTATTATCATGGCTTAGCTAATTACTCTGTATAACACTGGTTAAAAACTTTACACTTCTCAGTGAGTAATGTACAAACCAAGACTCATATGAGGGCAAACTTACAAAAGAACAATTAAGTGCTTCAAAATTATACTGGCAATGGAACTGCAACCAGCATGACAATTAGACCCAATGTTAACGAGATATGAGCAATATGAACCAGATTCTTTTACTAGCTTGGCAAAGATGGTCAAGCTTCTCCAGCTTTCATTTCCCATTTCTTTTAAGGTGATGCTGATGATGATCATGATTATGATGATCATGATAATTTTGTTGTTAGAATAAAATTTCTCCTATTGTTTTCATCTCAAGAATCCAACTTACTTTACAACAGGGTGGTTACTTAAGCCCATCTCTCAAGGAATTGCTGCTCTCTCTCCTGCTGCTGTTGCACTCAATTGCTTTTATTTTCAAATACATCTGTCTATTGCTATTTTTAATGTACTCACCCTGATGAGAACTTCACTCCCACCACCATGTTGAGCCTCATGCAGAGGGGACTAAGGAAACACACCTCAGCTCCTCCAAAGTCAGTGGTTAAGGCTTTGAGCTTCACTTAAGTCCAGTCTTCAGAAGGCAGGCACTGTGGACATGCTCACAGCTTCCTACTCAGCTCCAAAATCTCTTGGGCACCATACCACAAAGAAAGCTACCACAGTGTTAGGGCTGCCTCCAGCACATGGATGTTGGCAGCCCTATCTGAAGTAGGACTTTTTCCCTTGTCAGACCTGATAGCATATCTTCAGTCAGCTCTGTGCAGGAGCCTTCACATCCCAGAGGGATGCAGAGCAGTGTCCATTCCAGGAAGTGTGAGGGGAGCACCCCTGCAATGCCAATTGTGATTCAGCTCCCGTGGGTGCACTAGCCAAAGACCATTATGGGATTAAGTAGCATAAACTGACCACCTGCAGGTGTGAAAATGAGCTATGATATCCCTCCCTGTCCTGTTCTGTCAGTGTTCCCTGCAAGGGCAGTGGGATTGCTCTCCAGGTGTTCACTGAAAACAGCACATAAATGTTTCAAACACCACTTCATAGGTGTCACTCCAAAGCCATAAAGAAAACAGAAGGCAGAAAGCCTGAGCACAAACCCTTAAATAACAAATATTCTTCTCCCCTCTCTAGGATTTTATGGGCTGAGGAGCAATGTTAGCTGAAACCTCCATTTTACAGCTTTCTCTCGAAAATTCAGATACAACCAGCCTCAAAAGGGTTAGTGGTGTTGCCTGGAGAAGACCTCTTGGATTTAAGGGCAATAATTAATCTTTAGCTCCAGTAAGGCAGCTGTGCTGCAGGATTAGTAGGAGTCACCACGTTGGTAAATGATTGCACTGCATACACCGCCCTGAGTGAGTACCCTGCAATTACTGGGAAAGGTTTCCTGGGCCACCTGCAAAGGCCCTCAGGTTAGGAAGGTCTTGCTGGAAAGCTGGAAAGACCCTTTTTCTCTGTGCAAGACAGACTTTAAGGGAGGGTGGCCTGGGCAGATGAAGCCTCTGAGGACAAAACAGACAGGACCGAAGGAAGAAGGATCCAAGAGGTCACCATGTCTTGCTTGCAGCAAGAGTCAGAGCTGCTCTCTGCTATGTCTTTGTACATCGAATTCAATACCTTGAGTAACTCTGAACTGGTCCATTTGACCAGCTGAGGAGGGATAAATGGAACATTTGAGTTAGGCATATTTTGCTCCCTGTGGCTGCCATGGGATGAGAGCAGCATGGCTCACGTCTCTCTCTCTGTTTTGATTTCTGCCGCAGTTATGCCCCATCTCTGGAGTGGGAGTACCATCCGTAGATCTCAGCTGTTTTGGCTGAAGGAACCCCAGCCCACCACTTGCCTTGCTGGTGGATGGGAGTACCGTGGGTGCAGCCTGAGATGCCTGCAGGCACCACGAAAGTCTGGGACAAAGGGAGAGTGGCAACACTGTTGCCCCTTCACTGAAGACCCATCTTCCTGACACCTGGCCAAGCCTGCCTCCTCTGGAAACAAAATAAGCAAGCCTTGAAAGAGGTTAGGTTTCATAGAGCCAAGGAAAAGACAGTTTGCCTACTGTTACATGTCTGAGTAACATCAGCCAAACACCAATACCCAAAACCAGCACTGTGGATATTTGTAAGGGGCCAGATCACAAAGTCTTGAAGTCATTTATAGTCACAGATTCGAGGGCTTCATCAGATCTCTGTTACAGTAGGCTATTGAGCCCAATCACTTGGATTAGACTCAGTCACATCAACTGTATGGACATTCACACTTCTGCCAAAATAGAGGGGATAATAGGACCAGTTTGGCTCTCAATTACTTACTCAAGTGGTAAATCGCCTGCCTGTGCCTTATCTTGCATTTGAATTTGTCTGGCTCTGGTTTCTGGCCTGCTGTTTTGGAGAAGATCCCTTCTCTGCAAGGTATTTTCTCCCCAGGAAGGTATTGTCATGCAGGGCACTTGTTGCTCACCACAGGATTCCCCTCCAAGTTGGCGGCACCAGCTCCAAAGGCAGAAGCCAGAGTCATACAATCTTGACACTAAGTAAACACTCCGGCTCTATTTGAATGGAAAGGCAATCCAAGCGGCCTCAAAAAAAAAAAAAAAAAAAAAAAAAAATCCACAAAACCCCCTTTCGAGGCTCTGCTGTATTTGTTTTAGTCTCCCTTTGCTGTCTACGGGAAGAGGAAAGGAGAGGGTAAAAGGATAAATGTCCCTTAGCCCTTTTCTCCAAGCCCTTTCAGCCCTGGTCGGGTGCATATGTCCCCCTCACCCCTGCACTGGCTTTCAGCTCCCCTGGAGCTGAAGAGTGAATAAGACCTCTAGGACATTGTCTCTAAGCTGATAATTGCAGCCTCTTCACTGGCACAAGGCGTCTCTCATGCCATTTTGACCCAAACTATGTCTTTTTTCTGTATATTTTTAATTAGACTCAAGAATGCAGAAAACCCAGCGTGAGATCCTTTCATTCCCCTTTGTTTAATATCTGTTATTATGACATTAAGTGTAGGGTTTTGTTGTGGTGGAGGGTTCAAAACCCCCTCGGTTCGGCTGTTGTAGCCATGGGTTCGTGTACATTAAAGTGGTCATTTTCGGATTAGCTCTTGCCTTCCCTTTGATGCACATGAAACGCTGAGCCAGTTAGTTGGAGAAGGCATTTTACCTCTTTTGTTGCCCTTCCTTACAACCAACGGCAGGGAGAGGACGAAAGCCCCCTGGCTCTCTTAAACCAGAAAGGAATTTCCAAAGGGTTTAAAGCTTTAGTTGCCACTTCTGTCTGGGTTTGCTTCCAAATAGAGCAGGCGGCGAGGAGCCTCGTATTTGCTGCTGTTGTTGTCATCATCGCTTGTGTGCCTGTTCACCGGGAATTTGGGAGTCCTGAGGGCAGTACCAAGGCTGATCAACGGCACAACTCAAAACTTTTCTCTGGGATAAACGTTTTAAGTGGTGGGAATCAGAATTTTGCAGCAGTCAAAGCTGGGGTTTCTTCCTGTTCTCTCTTCCTTTTTTTTTTTTTTTTTTTTTTTT
>VZSR01003809.1:4298319-4311906 GCA_013398615.1 Brachypodius melanocephalos
GAACAAAGGTTTGGTCGAACAAATGCTAGATTTCACGTACACTTCACATTACACAGGCAGCCCTATGATTTCCATCCATTTGCATAAGACCTATACTCTGCCCGGCTATTTCTTGTGGGATGTCTGATATTTTCTTCTGACGAGACAGCATTCTTGAGCCTTCAGCTCTTCCCACTTTAACCATTCATATCATTACAACTAATCCTAAGGGCTCTTGATTAAAATAAAACTAAGTCAATTGAAAAAAAATTGATAAAATGGTTAATTACAAAAGAAGAAGAAGAAGAACAAAATACACACGCACAACTTTTCTGCTGCCTTAGACATCATCCCAAATATTCGCGTGAAAGTCGGGCAAATAGGGGGAGAGGGAGTAGAAGGTCGGGTTGGGGGGGAGGAATTGTTTACGTCAACACGGCTCAGTGATGGAATAATGCGCTCCAACGTGAAGTCAGAGCCGCGGGGCATGTGAACTCACAGCTTCTCCAGGTGACAGGTGCTGCAGCAGTTCAGATGCGAGGCAGCCGCTCCTGCTCCCCTCCCGCCCCCGCCCCGGGCATCGGGAAGCAGGGAGCAGGGGCTGCCCCTCCGAACGCAGCTCCTCGCTTGACATACGGATGGGAAAAAGGGGCTCATGAAATATTCCTGATCCACCAGAATAATTTTCGCCTTGGGAAACCTTCTTCCTTGGTGGGGGGGGGGGGGGGGGGGGGGGGGGGGGGGGGGGTTGGAGAGGTTTTTTTGTTGTTTTTGTTCTTTTTTTTTTGTTGTTCTTTTTTTTTTTTAGACCCTAATACGTGCCTAATCAGCGAGATATGTTTTAATTTAAAAGCCAGTAGACTGGAGCTGAACGGCGCTACCGAAATCCGATGTAAGGATAATTTGGAGTATTCAAAACCGCTGAGTCAGCGGCGGAGCCCATCTCCATGGCTAGGATATTGTTTTTAACTCCCGCTGCTGTGTTTCACTTACTGTTATACCGATTGTATCATGTAATTATTGTTTGTTTTCCAAAAATGTAATTACTTTTTTTTTCTTTGTTTCCTTTGCGACGTTAAATCTGCCAAATGCCTGACTAAGGCAGCTCCAGAAAATTATTAAAAAAAAAAAAAAAGAAAAAAAAAAAAAAAAGAAAAAAAATTAAAGCTAATTGAAGGAGGAGGGGGTGGTCTTTTTCTCTCTCTGTAGCTGAACATTTTACCTCTCGGGGACCTTCTTCCATCGATTATTTAGTAAAGATAGCTGCCCGTGTAGGACCGCAGCCCAGTTTGAGGAAGACATTGGCTCCGGGGCAGTCCCACGCATTTCTCGGGTGGTTTTCCCTCCTGGCCGCGGGATACGGCCGCTCTGCGCAGAGCGATCTGCCGGGGGGTTAATAGCAATGATAGCAATAATAACGATAATAACATAAAGCTGTGGAGGTGATTCCAGCCTGGTGCTGGGGACAAGTTGCACAACGGGACCAGGAGGCCCGGAGCCAGGGGGTGGTCTGGGGGAGCCGGAGGAGTCCCCTGCGTGCCTGCCTACCCTCTCCGCAGGCAGACGGTGAGGCTCGGAGGTCTGGCCGCCGGCGGTCTCCGTCCCCAGACGGGAGCTGCCGGGGATGCTGCCCTGCAGCCGGGAAAGCGGATCCCGGCGCCGGCCGTTCGGTGGCAAGTTTGGCCCTGGGGCCGAAAAGAAGAGAGGATGGAGGATGCTGATGGAGGATGCTGACCTCCCGCTGAAACGTCGCGTTGCTCTTCTTGGGGCAACTTTAAAGGCTCAGCCCGGAGCGGGGGGAAGGGGGCAGTCCGGGCAGAACGGGCTGGAGTGCCAAAATGCGGGGAGCGCTTCAGCTCTCACCGTGTCCAGGCCAGAGCCGGAGGAGTCAAATGCTCAGACCAATGTTCAGCAACGCGCCAGGAGAGGTTTAATCGACTTTCCCTCCTCTTTAATACAGGTTTCAGAAAGAGTGACACCGTGTAATATCGGTTCCCCCGATAAATTATACCTGCTTTAGTCAAAACGGAAGAGAAGAGTCAGATCCCCCACACGCCAGCAAACCTTGGCACGTCCCCCCGAGCAAGAGCTTGCCGGCAGCACCGGCGAGGGACCGGGCAGCTGAAGACACTTCTCACTGCACCAGCGTCAGACATTGCTGCCGGGCTGATTCTGGAAAGAGGATGGATGGGAAGGGTGGGAAACCTCGCCCTCGCCTTGCCTGTGTAGGAGGATCAGCCGCCTAACTCCTGTGCTCGGGAGCGGGGGTCTGGGGTTTCTCAGCACGGAGAAACAGATAGTCCCTGAAACCGCAGATTTTATTTCTGGCAAACAATGCTCCCCCAGCCAGCGTTTGTGTGCGAGACAAGTAATTGTGCTCCCTTGCTTAAATAAATCATTGATGGGTGAAATTACACATGCTCACTTAAAATGTAATGTGATTAAGAGATTATGGGATCGCAGTTAATATGTTGCCTCACAGCTTCTGGACCCAATTCCTGACACCAGAAATCCATCAGCCACAACTGTCCCTCCTTGCGGGGAGGCAGCTCCTCCTGCCACCGGCAGCCGTGAGGGCTGGCCGGGAGGGGGGACCGGGGGTCTCCCGCCTCTGCTCCCCCCAGGGGGCCGGAGAAGGTGAGAGGGAGCGTCAGGTCTGCGTTCAAATGAATAATAACTTCTTGCTGTTGTTGTCTGGGGGGAGGAGAGAGAAAAAAAGAAAAAGTTAAATGGAAAGGCAGGAGATGGCGGGTAGGGGGGAAACGAAGGGCTGGGGCTGCGCCTGCAAGCTTATTACCTCTCATCTGAAAGCTGCTCCATTTCCTCACACATCGGGTAAGTCCTTTATCATGAGGTGGCACAAGCCCTGCCCGGGGCTATTGGTCGCCCCGAGGAAGGAGCCGGGATGGCAAGCGGGATCCTATCATCAGGCTGCATAATAACCCCGGGCTCGCCACAGCTGCGCTGTGACCCTTTGTGATGGAGCTGATAGAGCTCCCGTGAAATAATGTCCTCCTTTTGGGTGTGAAATCACCATGTTTATTAATTGAGCTAGACATGAGGGTTACCTTTTTCCTTTCCAAGCCATGAAAATTTGTGATTCAGGGCAAATGGTTCCCCCTTCCCCCCCAAGTTGTGTTGCCAAGGGGTTGGGAGAGAACGACCAGCTGGGGAGAAAAGCTATTTTGGAGGGTCGAGAGGGACTGAGCTTTACGACAACTTCAGTAGATTCATGCACAGACACCCCGCATCTCGCTCAACAGCGGAAGCAGCTCCCCACTCCTGACAAGCACCGCGGGCAAATACCAGACTCATCCCCAAAGGGTGGAAGTCGGGCCGGGGAGGGATGCGCATGGCGCAGCCTGCCATGGCCGTCCCGCGTGGGGAAGCGCGGTGTCCCACGCCGCGGTTAGCGGGCCTCCTCACGCACGCACTTTAGGAGGTAGATCGTGCTGAAAGAATACGGCGTCTCCCTCGCACTTTTCTTCCTATTTTTTTTTTCTTTGCAATTAGGCTTGTAACGAGCTTATCGCACTTATTGCTTCTGGGCCAATAATACTTGTATTTAACCTAATTAAAGCCGACCTTTAAAAATATCTGAAATATAAACACGACTTTTTTTTTTTCCCTTTCCCCCCCCCACCTCCCCCCTCCTTTCCTACTCTGATTTAACAATTTAACGTTTGACTCTCTGGGCTGGAACATGCAACCTTTCACCAGAGCACGGAGAGAGGGAGGGAGGGAGGGGGAAAGTAGCAAAAACCTGCGAATGAGGCGGAGGGACTGGCTTTGCCCGAGCATCCACGACACGCTTTCAGGTAGGCAGCTACCCCCACCCTCCCCCGCCTCCCGCGGCCACATTTCATCTCCCCTCACTCCCCCGCTTCCTCATCCTCCTCCGGTGGGCAGGGGGCGGCTGGCTGTGTGCCGCCCAGGAGCCGGGGTGACAACCTCTGCCCTGCCGGGGATCGGGACCCACGCGGAGACAGGCAGCTCCCGGGCAGGGGTGCGGAGGAAAGGGGAGCGCTTCTCCCTGCGCGCCGAGCAGCCGCGCGATTTTTAGCCGAGCGCTGCCTGCCGGGGGCGGGCGCAGCTGCGTGGGGCCGGACACGAGCCTCCCACTGGGGGCAGCGGCATTCCCGCCCGCCGCTTCCCGGCCGACGTGGGGCTGGGCTGCGAGGCTGAGGCAAAGCCCCCAAAACAACTCGGTAACGAGTGTGTGCGTTCATGCCCTCTACGCCCATCACGCAGGAACTGAACGGGTCTGTTTCCCTTGAAAGCCCACCCTCGAACAATCTCATCGAGGGTTTTTTTCCCCCGATCAATAGGAAATTTAATTTTTTTTTTTCAGGGCAAACCCGAATATGCTAATTTTATTTTTTTTTTATTTTACTCTTTTTAAAAAGCTCTGTAATCAGAATTATCCTGGGATTATTTTTTTTTCCGCTGAATGACATTACAAAGAATTTTGTTGAAGAAAGCCAGACTAATTGCTGCCAGAAGAGTCTTTTCATAGAAAAGTCTGGTTTTCATAAGGCAGTTTCTGTGGATGTTGCGGTTAAATACAAACGTAGTGGAATAGTGGAACGGGGATTTTTTTTTTTTTTTTCAATAGATAGATAGATAGATAGATGAAGGCGATTTTTCTCACCAGCAGGAAAGACCAACGCTTTAGTAAAAAAGCTATTCAGGGACACGTTGAGAGGAGCAAACGCTGACACACTCCCGAGCGGCCGCGGGTTTTGTTTGCCGGGCAGCTCTAACCCCGCGGAGCTCCCCGGTGCTCTCGCCCCCGGCCCGTCCCGTGTGTCGCGGCAAAGCCCTCGCGGGGGCAGAGCTGCTCGGGGCTCTGCGGGCTCCCTCGGAGCGCAGGGTGGGGAGGACGGAGGGACGGCAGAGTGTGAAATGCGGCCATCCCGTCGGTGGCCCGACACCCCGTTCTCTTGTGAAGGTCTAGATTCTCACCTGCGGCGAAGCCAACAGCGCTGATGGGGGAGGCAGGACCCCCACCCGGAGCCCCTCTGTCCCCGCCTGCCAGCAGCAGCAAGGCGGACAGGACAACAGGCAGCCTTAGGGAGTGCAGAGGCCTTCCCAGGAAAGGTGGGCCCAGGGCCGGCCGCGGTGCTAGCCCGGGGTTATGAGGGGGCTGCCCCCCATCAGCCATCCCAGGCAGCTGCGCAAAAACAAGGGGTAAGAAAGACCTCAAGAGCCTCGCAAGGATATAAAGATCGCGCACATTTTTCTCTTTTTTTTTTTTTTTTTTTTTTTTCTTTCCCTTTTCTTTCCTCTTTAATATTTAATCTCCCTCTGTTAACCATCCTGCCTTGCTCTTCTTACACTATCTCAGCTAGGGGGTCCTAGGTAGAATTTTTCACCCCCTTCGCAACATCAGAAACAGAACGGGACTCCCACGTCTGAAGGAGAAGAGAGTCAAAACAAATGAGTAAAAGACGGAACCTTTCCCTGCAGCAGGACAGAGCCTGCCCCGCCGTGCCCCTCCGGGATCCCGAGCCGGCCGGGGAGGGCAGCGGCATCCCTGCTCCTCTTCAGTGCCCAGCCGCTCTGTCCCGCCGGCTTGGGGCTGGCTCCGCCGGGTGAAAGGGGAAAATCGGGATGGAGGCAGATTTCTGCAAAAATCTCCCATTCCGCTGACCACAGAGAGTCGCGGGAGTTTTCCAGCCGCTAATTCCCAGCCCTTCCTCTATCATCAGCAGCACAGCCACCGAGAGGTGGGGGTTCCACACACCTCTTCATAACCTAATGCCCCCTTGGACCACCGTAGCTCTTCACCGTGACAGGGAACAGAAGTCAACCACCTCGCAGGATGGCTTGCTTTTTTTTTTTTTTTTTTTTTTTCCTTCCCTCCTTTTTTTTCTTTCCCCTTTAATTTTTTTTTTCCCATCAACAACAACATCATACTCTAACGCCTTTGCAGACAGAGCAACCTCAAGCTCGGTGCTGCTCGGCCGCCCTTTTGTTCCCGGTGGGGAGACCCGGTCTGGCTCGGCTCGGCCCGCCGGGGCTGCGGGGAGCCCGGTCCTCCCCTCCCTCCTCTCGCCGGAACGGGGACGTGATAAAAGGAGACAGGGCTCTGAAAGGATTTGATTGAAATGGCGTGTGCCAAGCTGATGGGAGCCAGCGAGGGACAAAGCGCCGAGGAGCCATGGACACTCGAGCAATTATTCCTCCACGCTGAAGGTGGATTAGTGCAATGGAAAGAAGCATATGTTCGGCCTGGGGCGACACTCCCCCTGGCTGGGTTTAGAGAATGAGAGCGGAGAAAGAGGCTGAACCTGGAATATCAACTATCGGGAGACAGCCCACCCCACCCCCTCTTATCCCAGCCTCTCCAAAAGTCTCAGGGATGGAGACATAAATACACACGCCCATAAAGATAAATAGATAGATACAAACAAACACGCAAACACCCCGAAATACAGATGAGTACACACCTCTAGGTACAGGCACATGTGCACACGGTGCTGGCACACCAGCTCTGCACAGATAGGCAGGAGCAAGAGGCGCCCCAGGTGAAAAACCTCCCCGGGTATGAAAATGTGAACAAATAAACAGTCGGCCTCCAAGAAGGTCATAGCATCAGCCAGTTCTGCTGGAGGCTCCACTTTCCCCAGACTTTTCCCAGGAAACTTTCCAAAAACAGCTGCAGCAAGGAATGGGTGATCTCCATGCCCCCTACCAGGGCCATGTCCAGGACCTCCTGGAAACACAAAGCAAAATCTCAATTGCCCCTTTTCCATCTGATTTTCTTCTGAGCCACCTCCTGTTTTCTTTCCCTAACTCCCTGCAAAACCCCATCCTTTCCAGCAGGATAGTTGCAAGCTCTCCCCAGGCCACGAGGATGGGAAGAAGCCCCAGCAGCCAGACTGTCAGCCCCCATCCCAAACATCAGCATGCCAGGAGCAACCCTCATCAAGGCTCCGTGCAATGGGACACCCATCAACTGCTGTCCTGGATCATCTACACCCACACATAGGCTCCAAAACCCAGGCAGGCATGGCAGGAGCACATTTTTAGCACTAGTATAGTGTAGCTCGTTAGGCCTAATGAGGAAAAAGAGCATGGAGGCCAGGCACAGCCCCTGGTTTCCTCTCAGCACTGCCCCACTGGCCTCCCCCGGCCTGGGCCCACAAGAACGTGGGCAGTGTGGGCAGTGTGTTTCCAGCTGTTATCCAGGCTGTCCCACTTTGAAGGACAGAGATAAACTCCACCACAGGAGAGGAGGAGACAGGAAAAGCACAGGGAGGAGCATCCAGCAGCAAGGTAGAGGGCAAAGAGGACAAGCTGAAGGGAAGGGAGTCTTCCAGCAAAATTTAATGGGAGGAAGGGAGAAAGAGGGAAGAAAAGGGAATGCAGCTCTTCCCTTCTTTTGGGAGTCCCAAAACTGCTCTGTTCAAGAACCAGAAATGTGCCTCAAATATTTCACATCTCTTCTTCTTTATCCTTAGTTTTGGGGATCAGGATGGATCATATGCAGAGAGGAGGGGGCCAGCTCTGCCCGAGGCAGTGCTGAGGCAGGAAGTTCTGTGGGATGAATGAGCAGGTAGGAACATAACCAAAAACATTGTATAGAAGCAATATACATCCCTCAACCTGCGAATGTAACTGCACAGCTCACACTCCCACTAGAAAACAACTCTACTCAGAACCCCAGCATCTGCTTTTAATCAAGTATTACAAAGAGAATTAACTATACCACAGGCAACAACAACAGTGGGGCTCAAGAGCATCTCTGGACAGAAAAGGTCTTCATGTAGATGCTGCAGATCTCCTATAGAAAATAGGATATGTGTGTATGTGTGCACAACATGCACAAGTAACAACACAGTGAAATGGCTTGCACTTCACACCGGACAGTCCTCCACCTTCCTGCTGAACACAAGACAATTTTTTCCTCACCTAGGCTATGCTTTCCCAGTTTACCCTCCTTGCCCTGGTTTGAAGATCCACTGTGCAAATGAGCTCTGTAACTACAAACAGGACAATAACGATGGAGCTTGGAGTAACCTCAGGGCCCTGGTTTTGAGAGGGAGGGACTCATGGGGAAACCACAGGCTCTGGGTGCCAGCATGTGCCTTGCAAAACCAGAGCCTGAAAGAAAAGTGCCACAGGGAATCAGCAGGTCCCTCCTACACTACCAGAAAGCTCTCAATAGTCTTATCCTGATTTCCACACTGCATTCACTCAGTGAAGATGCTCTAACCACTCTGTTGGTATGATAAAAATTTTGGGCCACCAAAGTTAAACTCAGCATCAGAGAGACATGACTGCAGTTGTTGTAAGAGGGAATAAAAGACCACAGATTTGTCACCATCATATCTACAGCAACAGAAAGGAGTAACAGTTCAAGGATACAAATATTTACTGTCATCATGAGTTATATATCTGTTTACCCTGCCTGAAACATCAGCTGTTTCATCCACGCAAGGAAGCCTAGAAACTTAAACTAGAAGAAGAAAAACAAGGCTATTCTGCTATTCTGAAGCCAGTAATGCTCTGTTAATAATGGGTCATAAAAGACTTTCACTTTTCCTCTGTTTCCAAACGCTTGCTTTAAACTACTTCTTTTGGGGAGTTTGGGGTTACTAAACTAAATACTGCAAATGGAGAGGCTGCAGTCTATGCAGAATAAATGATTTAAGAACTGGGCTTGGCTGATTTATTTTTTCCTCGTATTTGAGATAAAAAGAAGGAACACATTCTAGTAATCCCTACTCATTTTCACAGCCATTCTTGCACCTGTAACTCAAATAATGAACCCATTTGTTATTTATATTGCACTTTCCACTCCATTCTAGATTTGTAACGATCTGACCCTGCTTTATGGCCCTGACAAAGCCTGAAACCAGTGTGGACTTCCAATAATTGGACGATATAAGGAAAAATCTTTAACTGGAATGAAGCAGATGTTAGCTTCATGCAGTTCCCTAACTTGATTATTCTTTGGACACGTTAGACAAGCATTAGTGATTGATAATGATGCTAATTAACCCCTTTCCTTTCCAAAACAGTAAACCAATGCCAGCAGGATTCTGCAAACACACACAAAGTATATACCAGTATCTGTTCAAAGTGGATCAGGGACACAACTTCATAGCCCGGTGCTCCACAAAGACCTTATCCTGCTGACACCAAGCTGGCTTCAAATCCTCTCTAGGAGATAACAGCTCCAGCTGCTTGCAGGAGGGAGCAGAGACATAGCTCTTTCATGCAGAAAAGGTGCACAGGAAAAAACCGGAAGCACCACTTATTTTTTTTATGCTCCCAACCTTTCACATTTGATTATGCAGCCAGTTTAAATCACTGTGCCCTCACTAGCTGGGATGGACTTCCCGCTGCTCCCTGTCGGAAGGGCACTAGTTCTTTTAGCTACACCTTCCTAACATGAGAGCTGAGGCTCTGGGAATCTGGTCTGGGCTGAGACATGCACATACCAAGGAGGGAAAGGGAAGTGCACATTCTGGAATTTGAATTGGAAGTAGAAGACAAGTAAACAAACAAGGAGCTGATCTGATTATGCAGCCAAATTTATCATGGACAATAAAGAAATTGCCTTTAAATGTAAGGGTTTGGATAAATGAATACTCCTAGCAAGTGAATAAAATGTATTCAATTAACTAAAAACCTTGTGCACTTCTGAACTGAAGTGGAATCGACTGTAATTGATTTATTTGAAACCAGAGGTTAAGGACTGAATTAGCTAAGTACAACTGGGTATTTCAAGCCACTGACTTCTCAAATGTCAAATCTCTTCTATTTTAAATATTATTTCAGCTGCGGGGCATTGCTGTCCTGATGGCTGTTCCACCAGTTAAATCTCAAATTATATTAATATTTGATTTTTGGAGGGTGGGGTAAAATACGGTACAAAGAGGAGGGCTGTCCTTGTTCACGGTGAAAGATCACCAAGCTGTATTTTGGTTCACATGTAGGAATTAGCTCAGCGTGGCAGCAATGCTCTAACATTCAGCCACCACTCACCCTCGCCTCAACCGATCTGGGGGAGGGAAAAAATAACAACAGATTTTTGTTTAGTGTATGAAAGCACGACCTAGAATTTCTCTGCTGCACCTCGATCACAACGTTAAAAATGCATCCAAAGAATGCTGAAGTAATTAGCACATTTTAGTAACTGCACACTGGTCACAGCAGAAGAGGCTGAAATGAACCTAGTCTGATTCCCATTATCGCCTGTAAAATCTTTCCTTAGAAATAATAGTAATAAAGAAATCTATGCAAGGTCATTTCATTTCTGCTTTTTGGTGGCATGCTAATCCAGCAGCAGGATACCTAAAATGTGCTCTCCTACCATGAAGTAGCTAATTATATCTTTAAAACATTATTTATTATGACCTTATAATGTTGTAGCATAAGACTGCTTTATACATTGACCAGTATAAAACGATTATATTGGGTACAGGTTTCAAAAAGTAACAAGCATCTGTAAATCCAGATATGAATGAATGGTATTTAATAAGATTGTTTTCGTTTAAAAATGAGTATTTATGTGTTGCTGTAGAAAGAGCAGCAATGTATTGCTGTTTATGAATGCTATTGTGCCTGAGGTTAGGATCCCACACACAATCTGAGATGCAGCCAAGAAAAACAGCCCTGATAGACAATGCTTCACTTCACCTGCTACAATACTGTGCATTTCATTTATGTCAAGAATATGTACAGTTAGGGTTCATTCACCTCATTATTTTGTTACATCTACTTTACGGTTAACCAGTCTCTCTTGGAAATAATAAATAACTGTTTTTAAAACAATTGCAGCTTTGCATTCAAGAGATCCACTTTCAATTTATAGAAAAAAATATTCACCATTTTTATAAACTAGCTGGCTCTCGAAAATAGAATTTAGACTCCACCAACTCTCTTTCTGCTTGGCAAGATTGATTTTACACTGCCTTCCATAAGTAGATTACCAAAGCAAAATGAAACATCTTGGGCTTTATCTAATGCTTTGCTTCACCAGCTCTACCAAACGTCAAAATATATGAGTAAATGTTAATTCTCTGTGCAGCTTTATTGTACACACCTCCCTCCTAACCTCCTCGATTTCTGCCTGAGAGAAAAGGGGAAAAAAGGGAGAGAGAGAGAGTCAGGGAGGGAAGGAAAGAGAGAGAAAAATCAGCCTCCACTACCAAAATAGCATCAGCACTTAAAGGAGACCCTCTCTTTAAAATGCCTTTACATTCTAAACTGTATTAAGTCTCCCTTCCTATGATATAACATAATCCAGCCTGATCCTGACTTCACCTACCCCCCGGGCCAAAGAAAATAGATTCAAAATCTGAATTCTCACATGTTTTTATAGCCCATCTTCAAGACACACACTCCATTTTTTTAAAGTGAACTTCCCTGTTTCACAACTGGTTTCCACAAGAAGAAACTCAAGATAAAAATTTCAGTCCCTTATAAACTGACACAGCCATCTCAAAATGTCAGTCTGTGCATTCCACTAAAACACGAACCATCAATCAGAAATAATCTGTCTCCTGCAAGATTTCACTAAAGTTCACAACCGTGAGATGATTTCGTTGGCATCAACTACGGAGCTTTTTCTTTTTTTCTTGAGGGGGAGGGAGCACCCAGCTGTGATTTATCAGTATAAATTTTTTCGTAGCATTATTTTTCAGTATTTTCTCAGTAATGATTCTTTTATAAATGTCCTTCTTGAAATGTGTTTTTTAATCTCTGCTCTCCGTTAGGACAACCACATGTACAAAATTTTATAGGCTTATAATTCTGTATGCTGTATATAAACATAAATAAAAACCTAGAGGTCAACATAAATAAAATAAAACTTTTATTTTTTAAATAAAATTATGTTTTGGTTAAAGAAAAGATAGTGTGTCATTTTTGTTAGTAGTACAGACAATTTTTTATCCAAAAGAATACATTGTGCTTTATTGTGTCATTTGTCTGAATACAGACTCAGTGGAATATCTAAATGATACCCTGCTCTGAACTCCAAGTTGAAAGTAAGTTTTTATTATACTTGAGGGAAACAATGGGTTCAGCTGCTTATTGCAAGGAGCAATTGTCAAGGGAGAGTTAAACTCAATTACTGTAACCATACTGAATAAAAAATACTGCCAAGAACAAAAATACGCCTGGGTAAAGACAGCTACTGAATAAAAAAATCGACATAAAGCGTATCAAATATTTATTTATCTGGGCAACAAAGGACTATGATACATTGATAGGCATGGAAACTACTGCCGGCACAACTCAATACAATACAACTATAACTGCTTCCAATATGGCCAGTGGAAATACAGGATACCAGGTGGTCCCGAATGTTTGAAGTTCTTTGGAAAAAAAAAAAAAAAAAAGAAGAAAAAGAGAGAAAAATAAAAACAAAAGAAAGGGAGAAAGGAAAAAAAAAGAGGGGAAAAGGAAAGTAAAGCTAAATCTTGTTTTAAAAGACAATATTAATTTATTGCTCTGTTGGTGCTTTCGGGAGAAGGACAGTGGATGAAAATAACTTTTTTAATTTTCCACAACACATAAGGGTTGTAAAACCACTAACATGTTTAAAAACCTTGCCAGGATCCAACATCACTTTATTTTATCTTCAATGAGAAACTAAATGTCATACTAATTATATATAAAAATTCATGTTTTTTTATTTGTTCAGCTGCTTCATTGTCGCTTTTAACATGCTACAACAGGGCTAAAAATGATGAATCCCAGAGAAAAACCCCCAAAAAACCTCTGATATCTAAATAAGTACCATGAACCACATGATGAACTAAGAGGGGAAGATTTAAAACCCACTAAACAAGAGGTAAACGAGATCACCAGATAAATAAAAAAGGCTTAAAACAGACTCACCATATTTACAATTCCCATTAAATTACACATAAATAAATATATACATACATGAACACTGATTCCCTTATATAATAACCGTGAATCGTGTTGCAATAGAAAGTTCAAGTTGGTCACTTTACCTTGGACAGGAAAAAGTTCTACAACTGAAGATATGACATGGAACCGCTTGTGTTTTGTGTTCAAGTTTATTCACAATACTGATAAAATGTCATCAGTCCTTTTTGCCTTTTGTATGTCTGCTGTTGCTGTTGTACTTTTTCACTTTTTTTTTTCATTTTTAGTATGGCTACAATCTTAACTGAAGTTTATGTAAGGGAAGGTGGTGATTCAGTCCGGTGAAGCTCATAGAATTTTTAAGTATTATTTATTTCTTTTTGTTTGTTTTTTTTTTAAATTTTTTAATATATTTTTAGAAAAAAAAGTCCTTTTCTTTTTTCTTTTATTTTTTTGTTGGTTTTTTTTCTCCTTTTGTTTTATTTTTAAAAAAAAGTTCACAAACTCAACACAGAACTTTTTTTCTTTGCTGGCTCCGTCCCCCTGTTCTGTTCTCTTAGGCTCCAAACTGGGGTAAAACGATGGTGGCAGTGGGAAGAGGGGGGAATTTAGGCGGGAGCAAATGGAAATGTGGATGCTGGGAAAGGGTGTGGACAGAGGGCAGAGCAGTCCTGCAGAGTCAGAGAACAGGACTGGCAGAAGGACGCTCATTCTGTTGCTGTAGCCTGGGGTGCTGGGTGCCAGGGAGAGGGA
>VZSR01003809.1:4337996-4363100 GCA_013398615.1 Brachypodius melanocephalos
GGGGGGGGGGGGGAAAGAAAGAGGGAAGGATTACTGTTCCCTCCAAATTTAAGCAGACCAAGGCCTGAAACAGCTTACAGTCTCGTCCAATTTCTCCAGTCAGCTGAAGGCACAGGATGAGAACAGTCACCAATTTGGAAAACAGGGCCTTACCTTAAACTGCTGCCGAGGATGACTTTTTCCTCCCCGCCTTTTCGTTCCTGTGTCCGTAAAGTTGTTTGCCTGCTGCTGCTTGCGGCCTCTCGGAGGACAGGAGCCCTAGTCCTTACAGGCACTCTCTCCTGGCTGAACCGTTCCCTGCAAGCAAGGAGACAGAAGGCAAGTATGGTACTGGAATGGAAGCAGCGTGGACAACAGCGTTTGGAGCAGCACGAAATTTTGCTGATGTTTTCATCTCCGAGTTCATCCCAGCCGGTTTACACGCGGCACAAAAAAAACTCCCTCTTTGTAATGGGTGACTACCTACAATTTATTGGAACAGAGCTGTTGCTAAACACATGGAGTAGCGATGTATTAACACATTGTAAAAGGCTGTTTGATCACCATGGGATTCCAGATGAGCTAACAACAGAAAATAAGCCGTGATTCACAAATTACTCATTTCAGCATTTCTCTTTGATGCAGCAGTTCAAGCAAGCCCTGTCTATGCACATTCAAATGAGTTCACTGAATAGTCATCGAGCCCAGCCATGCCGTGTTTACAAACTCTTTATTTTTTTACAAAATGTAAGTCCAGTTTTTAAGTATAAAAACTGGGCAATTTCTAGCAAGCCGCGCCAAAGCATGATTCCAGTCACTCTTTTATAAACTCATCACCAAATACTAGTTTTCCGTGATTCGAGCCCTCTAAGTGCGAGCTCCTGAGAAATCACGCCCCGTGGTTCGGGCATCTCCTTTCAGGTTGAAAATTACAGCAAAGGGTGCGATGTCCCACAGGGCTCACCAAGGCAATGCCTGCTCCTGCCTTGCCTTGTCCGTACCCGGTCCCTGTGCCGCGCTGCGAGCCGTCTCCTTCCTCCTCCTCCTCCTCCTCTCTCCGCTGCGGGCTGCGATGTTTTATCCAGCATTGCCATCCAGCGGCACAGGCGACAAACGACAGCGCAGTTCGAGGATGGGAGCAGCCGGGACCTTCTGCAGTCTGAGCGCTCTGCCCGGCGGGGATGCGGCTTGGCAGGCTGGCCGCACTCGGGCAGCAGCTTGATGGCTGGGTGGAATAAGGCATTTATTGCCAGCCTGCAACACCGCTGCTCGGCACCAGCCGGCTGGAACCGGGATGTCCCGGGAAAGGCGAGGAACATCTAACGCAGGCAGGGAATGGAGTAGTGACTGAAAGGTTCCCTTTCAGAGAATGCCTGTGAGGGATCCTGCTTTTATTTGAAGTTTTCTGCGAAGTTTTCTGTTGTGGTCTGGTGTTTTGGTTTTGTTTTTTCCCCGGTGTAAATTCACAGTGCTTTAACAGTCAGAAGTCTGCTTTAGCATTCCTCTATGGATTGCAGAACTGAGTAGATTATAAACAGTCACTCTAATGCACTCCTCTGGCCATATTTTTCTTTTTTTTTTTTTTTTTTTTTTTTTTCCTATGAGAGGTTGCTAGCCAGGTTGCTTCCCAAAACCTCAAGAATCACGTAATAAACACAGAAGACTGATGGTAAAAATTATCGGCTAAAATATGGGATCATTCTTTTCCCAAGAAGGGTTGCAATATTTACACTGATCTTGTCTTTGGAACGTACCAATCACCCACTCACTCTTCAGAGCATAGCCATGTGCCATTGCTTGCTGTTCCATCTCTTACCCAGAGAGAAATCCTCTGAACCAGCAGGGTTGCAAAGGACCAAAGCCCTACCCAAATGAGCCATTGAGAGCCATTTTTCACTACTATTTGGATGAAAGAAAACTGAAAACCAACTGCTTGTGTTTAATCATAATATTTCTCATCAGTCTTGGTGAATTGGGGAGGTCCAAGATGACTGGAGGTTAGTTGAAGAAAAGGCTATCCCCAAGAACTGCTGGAAGGAGGATCTGAGGAAATACAGGCCTGTCAGCCTGTCCTTGGTGCTGGGAAAGGTTATGGAACAGATCATCTTGGGGACAATCACATGGCACAGACAGGACAATTAGGGAATCAGGCCTGGCTAGCATGGGTTTATGAAAGGCAGGTCCTGCTCGACCAACCTGATCTCCTGACCCGGTGAGTTGCCTGGTGGATGAGGGAAAGGTTGTAGATGTTATCTACCTGGACTTCTGTGGCTCAATGCTGGACAGCCCACAGCTTGCTTAGGGGCACTCTGCTGGCTTAAAGCCTGTCTGGATGGTCACCCACTGTGGTGGTGAATGGTGCCACATCCCCTGGTTTCCCCCCACTCAGTGCTGGGGACAGTTCTATTTAATACCTTTATCCATGACCTGGACTAGGGGATTGAGTGTACCCTCCGTAAATCCATGCATGACACTGAGTTCAACAGGGGTGTTGATCTGCTGAAAAGCAGGAAGGCTTTGCAGAAGATAGGGACAGGCTTGATTGAAGGGTCAAGGCCAATGGAATGAGGTTCAACATGACCAGGTGCCAGGTCTTGCACTTTGGCCACAACAGCCCCATGCAGTTCTACAGGATCAGGAACGGATGTCTGGAAAGCTGCCCACTGGAAAAGGACCTGGGGATGCAGGTCATGCTCATGCCTGAGTACGAGCCAGCTGTGCCCAGGTGGCCAAGAAGGCCAAGGGCACTCTGGCCTGTATCAGGGACAGTGTGGCCAGGAGGACCAGGGCAGTGATTGTCCCCGTGTGCTCAACACTGGTGAGGCCACACTTCCAATCCTGTGTTCCGTTCTGGGCCCCTCACCACAAGGAAGACATTGAGGGGCTGGAGTTTGTCCTGAGAAGGGCCATGGAGATTAGAGAGTCGCATGAGGAGCAGCTGAGGGATCTGAGTATGTTTAGCCTGGGGAAAAGGAGGCCCAGGGGTGACCTTGTCACTCTGTACAACTGCCTGAAAGGAGGCTGTACTCAGGTGGGGGTTGACCTCTTCTCCCTGTTAACAAATGATGAATCAAGAGGAAATGATCTTAACTGAGACAGGGTAGGTTCAGGTTCAACATCAGGAAGACTTTTTACCCTGAAGAGGTGGTAAAGCACTGGAATAGGCTGCTCAGAAAAGTGGTGGAGTCACCATCCCTAAAGTGTTCAAGAATTGACTGGACGTGGCACTTAGTGCTGTGATTTAGTTGGTCTGGTGGTGTTTGGTCAAAGGTTGGACTCGATGATCTTGGAGGTCTTTTCCATCCTATTCTTTGAATATATAATTCTGTGATAATAAGAGGAGCCAAAAGGACTGTTTATTTTTTGCAAAGCTGGGTAAAAGGGACAGCACAGAGGTTACTCTGCAAGTCCCAATGCAACTGCTGGCCCTGAATCACAAGGCAGGTCCTGCAGCCACAGCAGAGTTTATCACTGCAGATCAGAAGGTGCTGGTTGGTGAACACCAGGGACACACTGCTTGGGGACAGTATGGTGGCCTGCAACAGATCTGCCACAAAGAGCTGATGAACAACCCCGGGTGTCTGTGCAACTGAAACCAGGGTAGAATATGTGATTCTTAAGACCAGGCAGCCAGCAGGAAGAGGACCACACTCCTGGTGCTCCCATGAAAGCAGTCAGGTGCCAAAAGAAATTGAGAACAAGCAGAAGTTTCAGCTAGCTCCCCAGATGGTAGTCTTCCATGTTGGTGTGGCAACAGTAGGACTGGCTGGAGGCAAAGAGAGTAAGAACCCACCTTTGCAAGAGAAAAGTAAAGCAGGGAGGCATCTACAGACATGATGTGCTTTAAGACTCAATCAAATGGGATGTAAAACACCACAAATTTCATTCTGTACACACAGCAGCAGCACTAGAGCTTAGTCCCTGAGCAGGCTGGATATTAAATTGATCAAACGGGTAATGAAAGTGGGAATTGTTCCATCTCAGCTGACACAAGGCAGGTGACCTTATTAAAAAATATGCCAGTGTATTTAATGGGGTAGGGCAGTTTCTTGGGGAATTCATGATTAATGTGGCTATAACTCTGGAGATCCCATAGCTAATGCCCCTGGAAAAAGTCTTACTTCCGCTATGAGATGGCCCAGCTGAAATGTTTAATGTGGCACTATATGAATACAGGCACATAAATCCACCACTGTTTTCTGCCAGAGAAGCCAAGTTGCCCCAGAACTGCTGTACTGATTAGAGGACATGGTGGCCTCATGCTGGACACAGTAAGCTGGGTGTGTAAGAAACCTCAGAGTCTGCTGAGGGGTGCAATGTATCTCCCTGTGGTCTGTTCAGGCTGATCACCAGGAGCAACTCAGGCTCCCACGCTGTTTAGTCACAACACAAGCCACCATTCAAGACAACGAGCTCATGTAATGTCCTGAGCAGGACCTGACTTGCAGAAATCTCAGAATCTACTGACAACCAAGGGCATGGAGCAGGGCAGTGTGTGCAGCTGAGTTCTGTGTGTGTGTGTGTGTGTGTGTGTGTGTGAAAAGGGTCTGAGAGTGAAAAAAGCAATTGTCTGTGCATCCCTGAGATGGAGCAGGAACTCAGGAGGGTCATAACATGCCAGACCAGTATTGTGTCCCCAGCAGGTGCTGAGGCCCTTGGAAGAGCGAAGGTGATGTGCAAGGAAACGTGGCACTTCTGGCATCCTTCCAGCCTACAACCATTTGTAGACCAGGATCTTCTGAGAAGGATATAACTGCTGTGTATCCAAAAATGGCTTTCTGTCATGAACTTGCCCAATGATGTAACAGAGCCCACAGAGATGGAATAAGCAGGGGCTTAGG
The DNA here is from genome assembly GCA_013398615.1 of Brachypodius melanocephalos. NCBI lineage: Eukaryota > Metazoa > Chordata > Aves > Passeriformes > Pycnonotidae > Brachypodius > Brachypodius melanocephalos. Next base: position 4,342,817 of record VZSR01003809.1, read on the forward strand.
GATAAAGCTGCCTGTTTTCTTCTGCTTGCTGTAGCTACATTCTTACATATTGTAAGTATAAGTTATATGTATATAATGTAAGTATACATTAAAAAGTAACACAGCAAAAACCTAAACCTAAATAAAGTCTTGGGGCTCAGGCCAAGGAGAATTCTCAGTGTGACCAACAGCCAAGAAGCTGTAAGTAGTTGCCAAACAGAAATTGAGCTAAACTGGAAGAAACAAACACTTGCAGAATTTTGACTGCAGAGTACAATTGTAACTCAAAGCAGAATCCACACATGCTGCAAAAGAAAGGCTCCAGAAAGCACCGTGAAAAAACTTGTCTCAGGACAGAAAACAGATGTTAGGATACCAGCTGCCAGGTGTGTATAGTAACTGGGCAATCCAGTAAGAAAACCTCAGCCTGGGAGAAGCTGTGTAGCAGGAAAGGACCAGACAAGACAAGGCTGTCTGCAGGAGCTGAGCAATGCGATGCCGTGCAAGGCAGGAGATTTCCCGTAGTTTCCTGGCCTCTTTGTCCTTTTATAACTGTCTTGGCGACTTTCCAGTGATCCAATATGGGGAGACAAGATTGTCCCAGCTTCAGTAATGCCATCAGGGTCTGTCTTCAGCCCCGTGGGGAATGGTGATTGCAGCCACTCCCCTTCCCGTAAAACACCCATAAAAGGTTTTTGTGTAAGCAGCCGAACAAGGGACCAGAACATAAACATGAGCCTCCTCCCTAAGCAAAAGCAAACAGAGAGGTGCTTGGCAATTTGAAACACTCAGGAGTGGAGTTCGAGGCTTTTGCTGAGCAGTTTTGGGTGTTCGGGCATCAGCAGCTCCAGAAGATAACCAGGAAAAAGATGTGGAGAGGATGTGAAAACCTGACAGAGCCTGGAGCAGGGCTTCTTCTAAAAAGGGTGATACAGGCTTCTGTATGTCTGTGGATGGCAAAGACAGAGGGGAAAAAAAAATCCCTTGCCTTCACATTAGAACTGTGGAAACTTCTAGTGTGAGTTTGGGGCTCACGCAGTGTGAGGTGAGGGCTCAGCAGCACAGGCTGCTTTGCCCAGACTGTTGGTTATACAGCGAGGAGAGCCTGGCACACAGTAAAGCCTCCAAAGGGAAAACAAGGCAACAGAAGTTGAAAATCTTTGGCTAAATCTTAAGAAAAAATTTGGGCTACAAATGGTGGCATTTCCACTGGTGGGAAGAAAACTGCAGCTGTGCAGCACTGGGCAGCTTCCTTCCCTGACAAACTGTGTTTGTACTTCTGCCAGTGGCCTCTCATTACTCACAAAGAACCTGCAGGCTCTAAGGATGTCTAACATTTTCTCCCAAGCAGACTTGCAGTGCAGTGTGATGCGGATGTTTTCAATCCTAAAGCCCTTTGGGAGATTCCAGAGCCCAAAAACCCAGGTGGCACCCCACAGATGATGGTGGTGAGGAGAAAAAATGTTTTCTAAGGCAAGTCCTGGCTTGGTTCTACCTAAACCAACTGAAAAATCTCTCCTAGGTAGGAAGGCATTAAGGACAGCCAGATACCTACTACAGCCCTCTAAAAAAATGCTGATGATTCATTGAAGGAAAAAGAAATGGAACAGTCATCAAGCTAATTTGTGTTACAATGAGAAAAGACATAAGATGTGAAATACCTGCCAGTAGGTAAACTATTACAGACTTAGCATTTATTAAATGATTTTTCTTTATGCCTAGGATGAATCACAAAATCTCACAAACGTTCTTTTCTTCCTGAATGGTCCAAGACTATCTCGATTTTAACCAAACTGCAATGTTAATAGCAATTAGCAGAGATCATGAGCATATTTCCAAATGATGACAAACTCCTCTTGTTACCATTGCCGAGTTTAACAGGATCCCAAGCCCAGCTACAACCAAGTTATGGTACTGTAAAATAGACCATCATAGGAAAGAAAGCTGGAAAAGACTGAGAAAATTACCAGGTCTGAACCAGTATGATCTGTAAAACTGCTGAAAAAGCTACGCCTAACCTGCCAATGAAAACCATCATCAGGAAAATTCCAGCCTCTCCAGACAATCTAATCCACATTTAACTGTATATCACTACAAAGCTTCCATTATGTCTGATCTTCACCTCTTCTGATGCTATCTAAGATGATTAGTTCTTGTCCTATGCACAGAGAACAGAGAGAATCAGCTACTCCCTTCCTGTTTGAACCAGAATTTGCTTCTGGTTTACCTTTTTTCATATTTGAAGACTTCCTGACCAATTTTTTTCTTTAATGCCATAATAAACATATACATTTTTCAGTCATTCTTGACAGTAGGTGTTTTCTAGATCCCTATGAGTTCTCTGCTCATGTTGTACCTGGCAACAAGTACATTGTCAGAATAAGGAGCATGATAATGCTACATGTTTAGTGGATGCATTAAAAATAATAACAGTGGTCTGATCCATGTATCTGTTCTCTCTGAAACAGCCAGCCACCTGTATCAGCAGCCAGGGCTCTGGTCAGACTTGCTTGGCAGAGCAGGTGACTCCCAATCTGCATTGGAGTTGCTTTATTCCTCTAACTGCTGACACACCTGCAGCTGGGAGCAGACCCTTGGCCATGCAGACAGCAGGCTGCAGGGACTCTGCCCTGATCTGACAGCTCTCTGAGGGTCTAACAGCAGCTGCCTCACTTCACACGCTGAAGGGAACACTTTGGGTTCACCTTCATAAAGCTAGCAAGTGCCCAAATGTTTGCAAAACCCATCGTAAGCTGCCTTTGGAAGCTCCTCCAGGGCAAATAGTAGCTGCACGTGTACATTTGTACTTTACAGTACACTAGTGTGTATATTAATCTGCAGTGAGAAAACAGATCCCTGTGTCTACCCATGCCTTGACTATACCAGTGTCAGCTATGAAATCTAGTCATATTTACAGAAGAAAACTAGCTTCACCACCACCACAGCCTGCCTGTCCTCTATTAGGACGTGTTTAATTATGTCTTGCTTTCCCTGCGCAGGAGGATAAATGAGCAGGGAAGAGAACGCCGTGCTGCTGCTGCTGAGCAGCTGATGAGGAGTGGTTTGCACAGAGGTGAGTACACGTCCCTGTTGGAAATTAATTGGAGAAGGGAGCTGTCGAGTGCTCTGCTTTGGAGCAGTAGTAAGTCTGACTTGCAAAATGTGCTCTGCCAAGAGGCTAGGCAGCTTACCTATTCCCCAAACCTTTGCACTGGAAGGCTGCTGCAAACGCAGACAAGCAGTGGAGCTCCTCCAGGGTAGGAGGCTCCGTGCCTGGAGCTCGAGAGCACAGCAAGACCGAGGCGGATGGGATGGGGCATTGTCTGGCCCCTGCTGTTTGTGCAGACAGATGTGCTCACTGACTGTGTGCAATTGGATTACTCGATGGTTGTGCTGGGCCATGTGAGCTGAGCTGGCATTTGTCTGGATGTGTCATTTCATCTCTCCTCCCTCCCGTTTGCTGCCTGTGCTGCTGTGCTGTGACTGCCTGGTGTCAGTGCGTCTGTCGGGGAACTCCTGCTCCAGGTAGGTTTGAATTCTCTTCTCTTTCAACAGCCAGATCATGGCTGGCTGGGAAGTGCAGGAATGGCAGCAACTGCTGTGAACAAGGAAAAAGGGAGGGCAGAGGAGAGATAGAAATAAGTTTTGACTGCTTTTGTGCTCAGAGCCTACTTTCACTTCCCCTGTGTTATACAGTGCATATATTTGCCTTCCAGCTCAGACAGGGCAGGTGAGTAAGGCATGTTTGAGAGAAGAGGGTTGCTCCGAGGGGAGAGTTTTAGAGAGATCATGCACATTGTAGGACATCCCAAACCAACACAAGACCAAAGAAGTTTCATCTCATTCAGTTCAGAAGGGTGAGGGATGAAGGGATCCTTTACTTGGGCACAAAACAATGACCTATGGCTACCTGCACTTCCTAACCAGAAAAACCACACTGAGGAAGAATTGTTTGCTCCCTACAGGCTCACTGTGAATTTAACAGTGGTGCCAGCTCAAACTGACAGCTTTGCATGAGAGGGCCATGGAAAGGAACATCATGATACAGATGGTTTTGTCTTAACAACAGAATAAAAAATCCCAAGTGACTCTAAATAAACATGAAATGCATCACTACTGACTGAGGCCAAACAGGAACTCAAAACCAATGTGCAAAACCTGTGCATCTTGCTTTTTAATTAGCTAACAAATTAGCTGAAACCAATTACCTGTATTTATTAAGGCCAGGAGCAGTTTACTAAGTACTAACCCTATTCCTAAGATAATATCCTCATTGTCTGGAAAGGTCTATTCCCATTCATCCACATGGAAGACATTTCAATCCCCAATCCTGCTGGGGAGTATGTTTCCATTACAGGAGCCACACCAAAAACTCCTCTCATGCTAAAATGAAAATTGCTTCAATGCCAGTCCAGGGAACAATAGAAAGGAGTGGCCCTGCAAATCTCAGTCAGCAGCAATTTTAAGTTCTGCCACGCAGAACCCTTTTACACAGGCTATTTGTTAAATTGCATGGTAAATTTGATCATTACTATTTTTTTGTCCCATAACTGTGATCTTGCACCCACGATATGCAGAGGTCCAATACAATATACAACAGAAGAAGCCAGAACCCTCATGATGTTTCCTCACACCTTTCTGGTAATAGGTGCCATAATATGGTTCAGATGTACATCTAGATTTGGCTGCTCCTTGCACCTGAACTTTGGAAGAGTCTGGAAATCAACAACACCAAGACCTGAAAAAGACTCTTCCCGTTGAGGCAGCTCATGTGACTTATACACAATTTTTTGTTGTTGCTGTTTGACTGGCTTTGGTTTGGCGAGGGCTTTTCGGTTGGTTGGTTGGTTTGTTTTGTTTTGTTTGTTGGTTGTTTTTTGGTTTGGTTGTTTTGGGGGTTTGTTTTGTTTTGTTTTGTTTTGTTTTCTGGGATGGGGAGGTTTTTACTTTGGTTTGGTGATTTTTGCCTGTAATTCACGCATGGGTCTATTTCACACAGAGCAGCACAAGGCAGAACTAGTGCTAAAAAACAAACCCAGAAAAGTCCCTCAAAACCCCAAAGGTTTTGACAGCTTGATTTCCCACAGCAGTATGTTTTCAGGTATCTAAATATTAACTGTGCCAGAGAATCAAGGCACTGGGATTAAGAAGCAGCACCAAGCATGCTGCCTTCTTTCCCTCAAGGCTATTGGGACCAAAGGATCACAGTGAGTCTGGATTTCTGCAAAGGTCTCGCAGCAATGTCTGTGCAAGGGAAAAAAAACCCCAAACCAACAACAAAACACTCCAAGGAAAAATTAAATCTTGCATTGCACTCCTGTGAAGAGCAGACTCATCTCATTTTCTGCATGTAGTTTTACTTGTTTCATATGGACCATACTAGTAATGCAGGCTTCAACAACTAAGAATCTCCTTACATACATGCATACACATATATAATGTATATATTTTGAGATCTTAGAGGCTATCCTAGATGTCTAGCAGATTGCACTGTGCCTGCTGCAGTTTTAAAAGATTTGACAGTTTCCAAGACATCTAAATGCCCTGAAAGATCTCAGCCTTTGTACTTCAGAAAAGCTACCTGTGCTATTTGCCCCCAAAATGAGACTCCTCTCAACGAAACCCTGACTCCTGCAGGAATGCTGGCATCCTTTCCCCCTGCTTTTCTCCTTCCACACCCTCCTAACTCCAGCGGGATGGAGGTCTCATGTTAATACTATGGCAGAAGGGGAGAAATGGTGTTGCAGTCAGCTGACCCAGTGAGGAGGTGGGAAGGGTATTGAACTCCAGAGTCTGTGGAATGCACAGAGGACAGCAAGACTGCTGGTCTTACAGTCACCAGCTGCCGTGGCAATTTGCCTTTCTGAGGTGTCAGACAGGGGAGTGGTGTTTGTTCCTGGATATAATTCAGTGTAACAATCAAATTAGGAAGGAGTTTGAGGCACTCTGGGCAGCTCTGTGCTCCCTAGGACAGCGTTCAGCAGTGGCTGAGCTGGGACATGCTTTCCCCTCATGGTGGTGTTTGCTGTGAATTTCTTTGCTGGATTTGGACAGTGGTCTCAGCTCAGGATTTGTGCATCTTTTAACAAGCTGTACAGCTGGCCTGCAGCAGCATCAGGTGAGCCTCTGTTGCTTCCTGGGACTTTGCACACCACCGTTCCAGCTCCTCAGTTCCATTGGGGCTGTTCTCCTGCTGAAAGCACTGAATGTCCACAGAGAACATTGGCCTGGACCTTCAGTGTGAGACAGCTGTCCCCACCTGTCCCTGCTGACTGCCCAGTGAGGAGTGGCTCAGCTGTCTCCAGATAAGTTTGACTGCCAGATCTGTCCTGCAACACTGCCCCTCCTGGGGGATATTCTGGCCACAAATCCTTACAAAGCCTCTCCAGTGCTCCTCTCCTCATTGCATCTTGTGACTGTATCTGATGGGCTGAAGCCACTGCCAGCAGCCTGCACTCTGCTTGAACAGAGAATCCTGGAGACTGTTGGGGCCAGGATGGAGGGGAAGTGCAGCTCCTGGGAGAGATCTGCCAGTGTCAGGGGTGACCTGTCTGCAGGAGCTGGAAGGTAGATGATGGTTCCCTCTGCAGAACAATGCACTGCCCACTCAGAGCATTTAGTGGCAAAATCTCAGGTTAACTGATTTTGCCTCAGCATTGCTTCACATTGGAGCAAAAGAACATGATGTTGAGAAAAGTTTGCATGCCCCAAACACGCTGTGTCACGGCGGGACATCCACATGAACAGACTCACAGCTGGAACAAGGAGACTTACCAAGGATTTCACTTTAATCAGAGCTATGTCAAACTTTCATTGCATAAGCATGTTATACCAGATGCATACACAGTTCTTAGAAATATAAATGTCTCATCAGAAACTCTAGGGTTAGTTTAAATAGCTTAAATAGCAGGTTTTGCTGACCCAGTTCCTTGTGATAGATGTAAGCCTGGAGCTCATCACAAGTCATCCATGATGCCTAGAAGAAACTCTTTGTCAGATTTCAAATTTGTAAATGAAAATATTGCTGAAAAAAACTGATGGCTGTGACATAACTCTACACAGGGGCAAAAATTCTCTGGCCTCTTATAAGTGAGTGTTGGTGGCTTTACATGAGAAATGAAGAATAGTAAAGACAGAAATATAGAGATGGAAGATGGATGAGTGGTTCTTCTTCACCCCATGTTCTTTGGCTGGAAAAATGATATGTATTGAACTGGCTTTCTGATAATTGCCTTCTAGAAATTATATTTATCCAGAATATCAAAGAGCAGAAAGGCCACAACAGCTTATATATATGCTTCATCCAGTAGTGTAATTGTCACTGACACATATTGAAGCAATATTTATTTCATGTTACAAGTCTTTCACACTTCAGGAGCAGTGATGACTGACACATTGGGGTGGTTAAAAAAAATCCTGCAAGTACAAAAAAAGAATTGTGTGAGACAAATATGAGGTTTTCCTGTCATAGAGTACACGCACAGAAATTTTAGCAGCTATATGATACATGCAGGGAGAGTGGGGAGGACACAGTTACAAATACATCCATAAATTGAATTTGGGGACACTGAAATATGTGCCAGCTGCTCATTACCAAGACAGTAATTATGCAATATGTCTGTTTAATCTTCAGGGTTCTGTGGAGCAGCTTCCATCTGCAAGTTGTTCTTTAGTTACGCTGTTTCCACATCAGTGATGACTGTGCAACTATTAATATTGAAAGTAAGGGCAGCAGCTGCACACTCTGCATTGGATGGATCCATGTGTCCTCCAGCAGGAAGCAAGCACAGCCATCAAAACAAGCTGTTGGTGGTGTCTGATATTGTATTTCAAGAGAGACTTTTTCTAAGGAGCAATGAATTGCTCCTCTGTGCAATACTCAGATATTGCCTCTTTGCTGTTCTGAGTGGTGTTTCTCTGTGGTGTTTCACTTCCATTTGTTTTCTACACTGTTAATTTGCAAGCACGAAAACCTCTTAGGAGGCTGGACTTCCGAGTGAGTTTGATTTTAGCAGAAGCCTGTACAGCACTTATTGAAGATAAGGTGTCCTTCTGAAGGAAAATACCATTCAGAGGACCTACCTGCACAGAGCAGGTCACACAGGACCACCCCATCACCTGCGCCCTTGCAGCCGAGGAGGCCGCCTGCACTCTCCCTTATGTCGTGATATTGCACAGAGTTTGAGACCTTAGAGATTTTCTTCTGGGAGCTGTTCATGCTCCAGAATGTCTATTGTGTTCATGTCATTCAAGGAACCATTTCCCTTCCAGCACGCCGTGTTCCTTTCCCAGCCCCTCCCTTGTTACCTGGGCAAAGGGGGTGGTCTAGGGCAGCATCTCCCACTGTGCACGGACCTCCACTGCACAAGAGACCTGCTTGGCCTTGGCTGTGCCCTGGTGCCACCTACTCAACATCTGTGGGCAGGAACTCTCCTTGAAGAACAACAGGGAGACCATCCAATTGCTGAAGAGCTCTGGAGACAAGAACATCACACTCAGGCTGCTGCCACCTCCCCACATCACCACCTGCACCAAATACGTGCACAAGGAGCAATTTTACTCTTCCTTTTCTTTCCTGCTGTGGACATTTATGTGCAAATGTCCACAGCATGGAAGATGCCCCCAGCTGTAAAACCTGATCATCTGTTTTGGCTCTGCCTATGTGGCCATCACCTGGTTCTTTGCGGGGTTTGTGCTGCAGGACCAGACTGTTCTCCATCTGCAGGCGTGGCCCAAGGACACCAGCAGCCCTGAGGGGCACTCCTGGGTGATGCCCTGCAGGATCCCAGGTGAGCACGCTTTCACTTGCTTTTTTTCTGTAGAAACACACACTTGTGCTTGTTTCACACATGGACAAAGCCGGGAGGGATTTCTTACAAGAGTGTGCAGTGATAGGATGAAGGGAATGGCCTTAAATTTAAAAAGGGTAGGTTTAGATTACATATAAGGAAGAAATTCTTTGCTGTGGTGGTGGTGTGGCAAAGGAACAGGCTGCCAAGTATTGGATGGCCCATCCCTGGAAGTCTTCAAGGCCAGGTTGGATGGGGCTTTGAGGGACCTGGTCTAGTGGAAGGTGTCCCTGCCCATGGAAAGGTGTTTGGAACTACAAAATCTTCAAGATCTTTTTCCAATCCAAACCATTTTAAGATTCTATTTCATAGGTGCACATGCACATATACACGCAGAAGCATTATCTGAAGCTGATTTTGGCAAAACCTAGATGAAAAATTTAATTGTTATATAAGGCTGATCTATCAAAAAATCTTTTATCAAATCTGGCCCTTTTTGAGCATTGAGGGAGCGGTCTGTGCTGTCCAGAATGTGCATTATGGTTCCATGTCTGAGCAGAAAGATGCCTGAGGATCTAAGAAAACAGAAATCCTTGGACATTTCAGCTGATTCACCTGTAAAATCTGAGATGATGAAAAGAGAAGTAACAAAGATTAAAATATGCAATCTGTGCAAGCATTGTAGTAAAGAAATTTGGTACAAGATGTTCATTTTGGTGTGGGAAATTTCATTTTTTCAACAAAGTGAAAACAATTCCTCCCAGAAAATTTGAATTCATGCTAGAGTTGACTTCTAGTCTTAACATGCTTTTCTATGGGACCACACACAGCAACTCTCCCACAGCAATTGCAAACAAACTCACTTAACTCGTAAATACTGCCTAAACTCCATTGTACAAGGTGAAGAATTTAAGCAGAGAAGCAAAATTTTCATCTTTACTGTGTATTTACTATTACTTTCACCTTGTTCACATGACTGGAAAAAGGTTGGAAGATGAACAGGATTTCACCCTCACGCATGTTGCTTTTAGAAGCACCTGGGAGGACTCCACTGCTCCCGACTGCTGAGACCTTCCCAGCAGCCCAAAGCAGGGATATGAGGAATGGAAGCACAGGTAAATGTTTTCTCCTCTCTTTTTCCTTCTTTCCACCCTCTCCCTACTGTAATTTGTGGGAAATAAACATAGGGAGCAGTAACAGAGGCAGAGCATGTTTACTTTACCTTTCAAATTATCACATAACTTTATGAGCATAGTGCTTGCTCTCCTGATAATTGTGTTTTACAACTGGCCTGCACAAGAAGCACAAGTGATTACTCATCAAGATATTTATAATATAATTATTAGCATATAGTGTTTGTAGCAGGATCACTTTTCCAGGAAGCTGGTTGCTGTGATCTCATTACAGTCCTATTAACCTGGGACCAGATATGTTCTCCACAGTCAGAAAACTTTAGATGGTTGACATTTATTGTACTACACTGTGTAGCTCACACAGCCTGCATATTTCATTGCTATTTCCATGATAACCACTGTATGTTTTCCAGTATGGGTATAACACTTTTTTGTGGTTGTTCTTTTTGCATCTGAAAGATGCAACATTTCCAAAGCACATATGTTTCTTTCTTCTCTTCCTTTTTTTCTTTGCCATCACATTAGATTGCCTGTCCAAAAGTGGCCATGTGGCTCTGACAGATGTGCTCAGAGGCTGTGCTTGCACAGGATCTTGAACCCAAACTTACAAGGACAGCACTCAATCAGACACTCACCTGAATGTATCCAAGTCAGATCCAAGAGTGCTGGACAGCTCTGGGGTGAGAGTTTATCCCTTTAAGTATGTGGGATACTAGTCTGGGACTCACTTCTAGGTTCTAACAAAAAACTCCTGTCCAAGTTCGACCAAGCCACTACCTTTAAGTTTCCAAGCACATCAAAGGGAGATAATGATGTCAGGACATGGTCCAGCTGTTAGAACAAAGAGTTGCCTTTAGAACAAAAAGCCTTCCAGGCAAGCAGAGGAGTCATTTAAGGACCAGGTTGGATGGATAGCACACCATTAAAGAACTAAACCAAAGCAGTTATTTGTAGTGTCAGTATCAGCCATGATAATCTCAGTTCAGATAAAAGATAAAAAAAGACTTGTCTACAAATCTTAAAATAACATGCTTATTGCCTAGAGTCATGTAATGAAGACCAAGACTTCTTCTTACCTCCTTAAAGGCTAAAGACTTTCAATCCTATCCATCTGGTTTTCAAATAACAGCCTTAACTTATCTTTGGTGTTTATCTCAGGCCACTTGCCTTGCACAAGACTCCTGCATGACAGAAAATTCTTGAAAGTCACCTTTCAGATAACAAAAAGGAGCATGGGGGAATTAAGAGAAAGTATTTCCAAGGTATGTAGGTCTGAAGTGTCTGTCTGTCCCTTAATGACTTTCCCCAGGACTCTGGAGAAGCATGCACCATCACAGTGCCTGTCACTGGCCACGTCCCAGGCCAGCAGTGCTACCACTGGGACACCTTTCCTCTCTCTGCTCATATGAAGCAGAAAGTGGGTTCTGATGGCCATGAGAGAGCTGTGCATCCCCAGGCCATGCTATTGAGCCTCCTTATTTCTTCCAAGCCAAATTCCTGCCCTCACTTTCATGCAATATAGTCACATCAGTGATTTGGGAGACAAGGAGTCTCAGGTGAAAACAATCCCTCAGGGTATGTCCATCGACATACACCTCTGCTGCTCACCAGCAATCTACTTGTTCAAGTGGGAAAATAAAGGTCAGAAGTAACAGCAGCACTTCTCATTCAGAGACACCAACATGCTTTTACAAGGGAGATCAGTGCTTTCATTTTCCACTCACAGAAGCAGGGTGAAATGACATTCCCAGTGTCTCAAAGCACACCACAGACAAAGCCAGCACTGGTACACGGACACCTGACTCCTGGTCTAATGCACTGGACTATAAACTGCTCTTTAGAACTGGCTCACCTGTGGAATGACAGAATGTGCTTGCACTGTCCCCTCTGCTCTTTGCTAAGGGTGAGCGTGCACAAGATGCCTGAGCACCAGAAGCCCTTTGTTGCCAAAATAACCCTTCCTGGAGTCCCTCTTGACAGCTTCTTGGCAAGCTGGCCTTTGACTTCTCTGCACTGTTAGAAAGACACTGTTACTGCAGCCTGGGAAACACATCGGAGGCATTGTCTCCTACCTGCTTTAATGGGATACGTGCAACAGCTGCTGCTGCGGGGACCAGTTCTCCATGTTCTCCTTTCCTGTCGCTTTCCTTCCCTGCTGGCAAGCGTAAGAGACAGCAGGGTCTGGCACTCACCTGTGGCTCTGGCCACCACTTTCATGGTTCCTGAATACCACAAAAAAACCCCCTCTCTGCAGGAGAACATTCACACCCAGACGCTGATTTTCATTTCACCCAGCATCAATAACCTCATCCCAGTACTCATATCTCCTCAGATGCATTTATTGCAGGGAGGTGTGGGAACACACTGCGGGATCACTCGGGTGAGGCAGTGATTCAGCTTTATTTCAGAAATATTCAGTATTACTAATCGAAATATAAGAGCTGCTAAATGCTTAGCAATCCCCTCAGGCTAAGAGCTGCAAGAGAAAGTTTGCCTGTAACAACTGGCTGCCACAGCAATCACCCATTCACCCCCTCCCCTGTGCCCAGGTTTGTGCTGGCTACTGCCAGAGCAGGTCACCCACCGTGTCCTGGGCAAGCCCAGAGCACTCGTGGTCTGCAAGGGTAGGTGACATTAACCACAGGGCTGCTTCCCATCAGACAGAGGCATCTGACAACATGAGCAGCCTAAACCTGCAATCTTCCAGCGTACTTTTTGTTGATGCTAATTTGACACCAAAATTGGGAATCGATGGAAGATGACGTTCCGCTCTAGCTTGTGCTTACTTTTCCAAGGATTCACACAGCTGTGTGCCAGCCACAGTTCCAAGCAGTTTTGACACAGTTGCCTATTGTGTCTATCCAAACTCAAAGAATCAGACTCACCTCAGCTGTCTCCAGGCAGGAAGAATGTTGCTAATACAGCCATAAATTTTGTCTGTTATCGCAAAGGAAAGAAAATGGTGGATTGTTTTGTTTATGGGTGGAGTGTTAAACCACTCCTAGACTTTGAAAGTATATCTGCATCATCCTGATGTCAACTCCTCAGCTGGGAGCCGAATGGTATACAGAAAAATAAGAAAAATAAGAAAAATGGCCACAGGTGTGTCTCCAGTAGTGGCAGTAGGGAGATCACAAGGGAGATGGGAGTTGTCCTTCACTGCAGTTTATCTGATGCAAATAGAGCTCTTAGCTGTCAAAGAACACCTCATTCACACCCCGTGGATGTGAGTGTGGGATGAAAGAGAAATACCAGAAAATTCTGAGTGGCACTACTAGTATATTCATCTACCACGTTAGCCATTTCCTTTTTTTTAAGTTTTTACGTGGCCAGTTGCTTGAACAGACAGACCTGCAGGATTTTTTCAGATGCTTTAGCTTGTACTGAACTTTTCACCACAGCAGCTTAATAATCCAAAATAATTTTGGTGCCCCTCCATCCCACTGTCATTTGTAGATGGGCTCTTGGAACAACCTTCCCTGCAACACACACACCCCATACTAATATACAATAACTTGGTTCTGTTCTGCCTGGTACAATTGTTAATTCTCCTTAGCTTTGTCCCCACCCTTCAAAAGGCAGACAGACAGAGAGACACAAGTTTTTTTAATATGATTCCAGACAGTGATGCTGGTTGAATAAGCCATGCTCTGGAAAAAAAAGGTATTTTGTACCTATGTCTTCATCATTACTCATATAACTAATCCTCATTCTTTTGTTCCCATTCTCCATTATTTTAATGAGACTTCCTGACTGAGCAAGAACTTCCCATGGGAATAAAGTATTAAAAACACAGAGACTTTCCTGTGACTGTTTTTGAGTCTCAGCCCCACAAAGTTGTTGTAATCTCACCATCAAAACCTTCCTCCTTTGAAAAACCTGCTCAAGAGAAAGTGTTGCAACACCATTGCAGCAATCACAAAAACACCTCAATTGCAGAATTTCTGAAAAATTACTCTTGTCCTCTAGCCCCCATTCAGATATTATAGTTCACCTGAGAAGATACAACTTAAAGCAGGCTTTGGTTTGTATGCAATTCACAGTCATTGGAATTTAAGTACTGCAAAGGAATAATCCTTTTCTTCACAACTGTTTGTTTCTCACTGGAACAGCACTTAGTGACGATGGGATAAGGATGGGTATGTCTTCAGTAAGACTCGTTAAAAAAACACAGCTACTAAATGGGTCTGTGCTCCCTCACTTGGTTCCCCTTTATCTTTTAAACTATCAGACATTGGTGTAAGAGGCTTCAAAGAGCACAGCTCCTTAAAGAACAGAATTAGATGAAAGTAATTTAAGGAAGATTTGTTTCTCTCCCTAAATACCAACATCAGGTAATGTCTGTGATAACTCATGCATGTAACTAAGGAAACTTCAGTCCAGCAGTAACAGAGACTTTTCTTGACATTCCCAGACGCTGAGTTGCCAACAGTGCTGGGGTTTTTTAGGGGGAAGATCCAGCCAGGCCACCTGAGCCTATCCCCAATTCCTTTCACCTACAGGCAAAATCATCTGACCACAGCTACAGCTGTGTTGCACATGTTGAGATACAAACCCTGATGCCAGCACTCAGCCAGGGTGGAAATCGGCAGAAACATGCCTAAATGGGTGCTAGGGTGGACACTGGCAGTTTCTGCAGAGCAGCTCTCCCATTGCCTGTCCCTGGCACCCAGCAGGTCCCCACAGGTCCAGCTCACTCCCACTGGGAAAAGCAAGTGTTTCCTGAACCCCCCTTTGGAATTCAGCTCCTCTAAACCAGGACTGCAACTCTCCCATATACACTAGAATTAGCTTATGGGTCAAAGACAGCTCAGAAAAGCTTCCTCCAAAACATATCAGAGGAAGCTACTAGAACTGAGACCTCTTCCTCATTATCCATCAGATGTTTAAACACAGGAGGTGCAGTTTAGCACTCTTACGACTGTCAGCAGCACAACAGCTCAAGAAGATGACATTCATTGCCTTAAACCAGAACATGTTGTTTTAAATAAGCTTCTTGCTTTTTTCTGAGTTTTAATCCTTTTTTTTCCAGGTTCTGAGGTCTGCTTAGAAGCTCATCAAGCTTCAGTTTATTTTAGTTAAACCTTCACCCCGCCACACATATTTTTGCTTTTGCATACCTCAGAAATTAAAATTTCTGGTGGCAAAATATGAAATTGGGCCTTTGTACATATTTAAGGAGGGGAGTGGAGGTTTTTTTCCCTCCATTGTTGCAAGCTCATCCGGAAAGAAAAGCTTTTCTTCTAAGGACTTCCCCCTCATCTTTACCAGCTACCTCCCTTCCCTGGTCAAGTGAGATAACTTGTCTTGCCGGGCAAACAAGAAAACAGACAAGCCAGAATTTCAGAGCAAATCATTCTTGCATGCCATCTTATGCACGTGATCAGACAAATTCTTTTTGCTGTACAGGGTTAAGAGGTGACCCTTTCCATCCTACCCACCACTGCTCATCATCTCCTCTCCATCTTCCTAAACACTGGTGGCTGGATTGTGGATGCTGAGGACACTGCTCTTCCCTCTGGTGGGAGGTGGCTCGGGGCACTGGCTTCAGGAACAGATCATCCAGGAGGTGTTGGCCAGTGCAGGGGTGGGCACTGTGATGGAGGTGGGTGAAGGGACTGGTGGTGACCACCTTGGTGCTGCTGGTCACTGCTGAGCTGCACAGTGGGGATGAGTGGTGGGCAGTGGGGGCTCTCCAAAGGTCATGGTGCTGCAGTGGGCACGTGGCACGCTGCTGGCAAGGCAGGCACTGGGGCATGTGTCTGCTGATTGTAAATGTCCTGCACCCCACTTACATGTGATCCACCTCAAGACCTGCATGTTTCCCAAACATAAATACATGGCTCCATGCCCAGCAGAAGTTACCATGGATTTCAATCATGTGTGGCAGAATAATATTCCCAAGGGTGGGAACAGTTCAGGCAGGTTTCTAAAGAGCAAACTCCTGTGCATTAGCTCGTAAAGTGTGGAAGAAAAGCTTGGATCAGTTGGTGGCATGGGAGTGTAAACACATTGTCCCTTTTCCTAGAGAGAAATGCTGAAGGGGAAGCACAGGCTGTTTCAGGGGGCTGGTGGAGCTTAGCTTGTTGGTGGATAAGTCTGACCCTGGAATCACAAGTATGGCATTTGGAAGGTCAAGGCAAATCAGGCAGCCTTTTGAGCTGCAAGATTTCCAGCCTAATGTTGGTTTAAGTGTGCATGTTACAGAAACGCGGGTGCAGTGTAAGCTGACTGTGTTTGTCTTCATAATCTGTGATGGCAGTGCAAGGAGGAAAGGGAAGGGGCTGCCCCTTGGAGACAACACATGCAGAACAGCTCACACTGGAATTGTAATGCAAAAAAACTGAAGGGAAGGGCTTAGAGGAGATGTTGCCTTTGGGGTTGTGTTGCCTTTGTCCTGTGAGAGAAGGCTGGGCTCTGGAGCAACGTTTTTCCTTCCTCCAAACCTCCACCACAAAGAAAAGGCATGAAATTAAAGGTGCCAGAGGGGCTGACCCATCTCTCTTGTGGCTGTCTCCACACCTGAGCAGTGCAGGGCTGCTGGTGGCTCTTCTTGTTTCCAGAGCAGTGCTCAGTATTGCTGCCCACAGGGTGGCTCCTTCCTGTTCCTGCTTTTCAAGGACAAAACTCTGCTAACCATGACAGAATGGGAGAAAAGAGGTCAACAAAAGCAGAGTGAGCAGCTCATGACAAAATTTATTTTAACTTTCATGAGCAGCACCACTTCTCAGACAAACTGTCTTTTTAAGAACAGCACCCCAGGAAAATTCTGAATCTGAAATCAGTCTCTCAAGCAACTATTTAAAAAAATATGATAAATTAATTTTTTTTTCCCAAATTGAGCTACACTTTACCCTACTTTTTAACTAACTTACAAAGATGCCTAGTTTGCTCAATTTGGGAGATGGTGAATAATGTGAAGTCAATAGTTTTGTATTCCTGGAAGGCAGTGCCTTCCAGTATTTTTGTGGATGTCCTGGGGTCATTCCTGTTTTGTCAGATATCTTTCTGCTTTGCCATTGTATCAGCATTTTCATATGCCATATTTATTGCCATCTGTTATGAACAGATTTTTAATTTGGGATGGTAATGCACATCCCAGGCTATTTAAAGTATTTATTCGCTAAAGTCACTGTTTCTTTTTCTCTTTTGTAAAAGGTTATCTTTACCTTAATGCTTTCAGCAAAAATGTAATATTTTTTTGAATTTTCCCTGGAAAAAAAGCCACACTTTTTGGCATGTTGCTTTATTTGATAAACCAAATATACAGAAGGGGAGAAATAAAGCCACGAAGTTCTGGTTATGGCTGACACACACTGTTGTTCATGGCAAAGCTCTATGGTAGTTCTGCAGTTCAACCACACAGTCTTTTTTTGCACTCGTTTCAAAAGTCATGGGTCAGTTTTTGTGGCGTGGCACTTGGTGTGAGCTGTGTGGCACTGGACTGGATATGAGTGGCATTCCTCAGGGGTTGGTACTGGGACTGGCACTGTTTGACACCTCTGTCAGTGACAGGACAGTGGGATTGAGGGCACCCTCAGCAAGTTTGCTGGTGACACTGAGCTGTGTGGGGCAGTCAGCACTCTGGAGGGAAGGGATGGCATCCAGGGGGACCTGGACAGGCTGGAGAGATGGAACTGTGCAAACATCATGGAGCTCAACAAGACTAAGTGCAAAGTCCTCCATCTGGGTCAGGGCAATCCCAAGTACAAATGTAGGATGGGGATTGAGATAATGGATTGAGAGCAGCCCTGAAGAGAAGGACTTGGGGCTGTTGGTTGCTCAGCATGACCCAGCAGTGTGTGCCTGCAGCCCAAAACTCCAAATGTATCCTGGGCTCCATCCAAAGAAGTGCGGCCAGCAGGCTGGAGGAGGTGATTCTGCCCCTCTGCCCTGCTCTGGTGAGACCCCACCTGCAGTGCTGTATCCAGCTCTGGGCCCTCCAACATGAGAAGGACAGGGACCTGCTGGAGCAAGGCCAGAGGAGGACTGCAAAGATGACCAGAGACTGGAGCACCCCTCCTTATGAGGACAAGCTGAGAGAGTTGGGGCTGTTCAGCTGGAGGAGAGAAGGCTCTCAGCCGACCTTGTAGCATCTTTCCAGTACCTAAAGAGAGCCTGCAAGAGAGCTGGAGAGGGTCCTTTTACAGGGGCATGTAGGGATAAGACATGGGGGAATGGCTTTACACTCTAAGAGGATCGTTTTAGACCAGATATATGGAAGAAATTCTTTAGTGTGAGAGTGGTGAGGCACTGAACAGGTTGTCCAGAGGAGTTGTGGATGCCCCATCCCTGGAAGTGTTCAAGACCAGGTTGGATGGGACTTTGAAAAACCCAGGCTAGTAAAAGGTGTTTCTATTGACAAGTAGAAGGTGATAATTAGTGACAAGTAGAGGATAAACTCTTTCCTGTTTATATCTTGGATAGGTCCTGTGATCTGCCTAAATCTATATCTATCATTACATAACATCATAGGTTATAAGTGAGTTTCAATAATTCCTTCCAGTTATATCACGTTTGAATTTTTTCTGGTAGTCTCTTTCCTTAAACCAACCAACCAACGAACAAACAAGTGACAAAAACCAAAGCAAAACCCCAGTACTTACCACTAAATTCATGTGAAGGTTCATTCTCGTGTGTTATGGCCCAGTGTTCAAACAGCACTTGGAGGGCAGTGATGGTTGGGAAGGTTACCTGAATGATCATGTGCAGTACCATACTGAGGCTGTTGCAGAAGAGGGACTTTATTTCTCAAATGAAATTTTTAGGTCTTTTGTGTTGACATTTTGTTTGTGTCATGAAAGCTGCTCTCATCCAAGGAACTGGACAACCATGTTAGCAGCCAGGCACCTGTTGATGTATATTTCAAAGCATTTTAGCCCAGTTCTGTGGAGAGTTTCTATGTCCCAGAGAGTGGACATAAACCTGAACACAAAGCTGTTAAAAGGACTAACTATTTGATTTTCTGTTACCTAGTTTCAGATGTCCCAGGATCCATGGCCAGCACATGATGGGAAGGTGGAAGTGGTGAAGTGGATCGATACGGAAGAGAGCCCTGGAGGTTGTCATGGTAATGTGTACATTTTTCTGCATTTTTTCTTCCTGTGCTAGCAACAAACATTTTATTTCAAGAATCCTTAATGCATAACATAGTTATGTGTATTGATGAGAAAAAAAATTGGGAACTTCAGTCAGCTTCAGTGACTGCAATTTCACATCAACACAACTATACTGAAACCAGTGAAAATACACAAATAGCACCCAGAATTAGTTTGTGGAAAATCTAGTGTGACTAAAAGCATTGGTTTCTCTTCACTGACAGAGGAAATTCCACTGATATTTTCAGGTGACAACACACCACTACAACATCACTAAAAGTAATCAAGAGAACTGCGGTAGAAATCTTAATTTCTGCTGTGTCAGAGCACAAACTCACAAGACAGGATTTTTAGGGATGTTCTGTAAATGCAGCTTGGGTTGGGTTGTCTCACACTGCCTGCAAATCACTTAACACTTGGAGGCCAAAGTATGAGAGATCCCAAAGCTGACCCCAGGGAAAAGCTCCTCTTGCAGCTCCAGGAGCTTTCCACTTTTGCCATTTTCAAGGGGATGTTTCCTAGCTCCAGCTTTTGTCTTGCTGCCCTGTCACTGCTATCTTTTTCTACAAAAGTACAAACTCAGCCATGCATTTCTGGCACTTTTTGTGTCTAAAAGACAAGTGTAATGAATCACAATCAGCAGGATCCTGAACACAGGAATACAACTACTGGATATACACACAGATACGGTTTTGTCAAAGATACAAATATTTACTACAGAGAATAACAGTAAACTACTGGAAATGGAATAAAGCTGCTGCATTTCCCAGATCATACCTGTTCTTTTAATATCTGTTGGGACAAGGTTTGTAATGGCAAACAGGATCTTTTACTAGATCAATGTGCCTGGTTAAAAAAATCAGATGGGGTTTCAGGCACAGGAGTCCTAAAAACAGGAGCTTGCATATTGGTCTTACTTGGCCAATTAACTGAACTGGAAAAAGAAATTTAAGAAAATTATTCACACACAGATTTTGGTTCACTAGCGTCCTTAGATCATCCTGTGTAAGGACACAGAGGGAGAGATGGAATGGGGGGGAGGATAAGTATTTTCTGGACTAAAAAAGCAGTTAACTAAGCTTTGGCAATAACGTAGTTTTTCTGGTTTGTATTTTGATGCGGCATAAGACCTCCTCCCAAGTTTACCCACTTTCATGACATACGGTGTTTGCCACAGACACAACCCTGGGTTCGGTAGATCCCAGCCCTATTTTAATTCCACAGTAACAGCCACTAGAGGGAGGCCATCCAACGCCCGAGCACATTTTCCCTTCCTAAAGTAAAA
>VZSR01003809.1:4363139-4408680 GCA_013398615.1 Brachypodius melanocephalos
AAAAAAAAAAAAAAAAAAAAAAAAAAAAAAGGTCTTGAGAATATTTTAGTGTGGCAAACAGAAGACAAAAGTCATGGGTATCAGTCATCCTAAAAACAAAGCAAGGAAGCAAACCTACGAAGGCTTATTCCTCTGGCCATCGTGGTTCTGTTTACATGGCATGTTAGCAGCACTGCTGAGTGACCCAGTCAGCTGCACAAAAGCAGTAAAAATCAGGATGCCTGAATTTAGGGAGGCTGTGCGCTGCTTTCCTGCCTTTCTTCTGAGCAAGCAGTGATGGCTCAAAGAATGCCTCTTGAATAACAGCAATTTACCACCAACTTTATGAAAACATTGCTAATTTCGGGGTCTTTTCACAAACTGGATTGCAAACTGCAGCAGTTCTGCAACAGGAACACAACACATTTAGATGTCCTGGAGCACAGCTGGTAACCCACAGGGAAGAGACAGGATCTGTCTGAGTCAGCTTATTCTGCTTTTACAGCTGCCAACACCTAATGATGTGGATTCCGGCAGAAAAGCACCTAAAGTTCACCTCCAGAGAAGAAATTCTGTTTAGTATGTTGAAGGGAGGAGAAGAGGGCTTTGCTGTCTTGCTGTCATGGAGGAAGCTGAAGAGAGAAGTATTTCAGAGTGAGTAATTATTTTAAACAGGGAGTTTTAGGAAGGTCTAGAGTCTTAAGAACTTAACAGAGGTCTGGGACCAGCCCATCCCCTCCTTGGTCTAACAAGCTTGGAATATCTCCCAAACTGAAAAATTCGAAATAAGATAAAGCTGCGTTCACTGTTTTGTGTGAGTATTTAAAGTAGCCCAGAGTACAAACAACATCACATTTCATCGTTCAGACTCCAGAGGTGAATAGCAAAGTATCACTCAGCAGCAGAAGTAATGAGCTTGGCAGTTTGAAACTTATGGATGTAACAGCATGTTGCACTCTGAACCTGAAGAAATACAGATATTTTATGGGTACACAGATATATTATTGATTATATTACCCAGAAAATAAAATCACATATGTTATTTAAGGTTTTTATTTTTTAATTTTGTTTTGTTTTCAGGAATGTTACTCCAGGTTATGTTTTTCTGTTAAGTAAATTAATCTGTTTTCACTGTGTGACTGATTTTTGGGTGCAACACCTGCTTCATCATCTCCTTTTTTGTAGAAAGAACAATACCGTTAATCACTGTAGAAGAGAAAAAACAATGATTTCTTGCAGCCAGACTCAAGAAGTGCATTGAAATCAGTGAGACCTTACCATACTGGTGTCACTTTGAAATAGCAGTAAAAGACAAGGAAAGATCAAAAAAACTGGAGGGGGTGGCTGGTAGGAAGGATGTTAAGGAAGGTTAGACTCCCCTGCACAACAGTGACAGCAGTGATTCAGTCCAGCAGTGTGGTGAACCTCCACAGAGAGAGCTTGGGCTCCTTTATCTGTACCTCCTTGTCTTCTATAAATATGGCAAAGAAAGAGAAATCTGAATTCAGAATTCTGAATGAATTCTGAACGGAGAACAAAATATTTCTGAATCAATATAAACAAAGAAGAAAAGTCTTCTGTTCTGATCAGTCACTCACCGAAACCCTGACCAAGATGGGACATGCTGCTTTCTCTAATGAGATTTCCAAGCAAGTCAGACTTTCCACTGCAGACTTGCTTAGACAACCCAAAAGATGCCTTTCTGCTTATTTGCTCCTAAAGACTTTTACACATCTTGTCCAAAGAGCTGAAATCTCACTGTAGGATGTATGTGGAACTGCAGCCTTTTGACTCCACGGACATTAAACCGAGAACAGGAAGAGGCTGTCCAGGGATGCTGGGCAGTCTCCATCCTTGCAGGGGCTCAGAACCCCACTGGAAAAAGGTCTGAAGCTACAACAAGTACATCTGCACAGGCTGCCATCACTTTGGGATTAGGATTCATGCTTATAAACGAAAACCATCAGCTCCCTTTCCTCAACCTTTGTGCACTCCTAGCATCAAGGGTGTTTTAACACGCTGTGTGATGCTGTACCAGCAAACCTCTGTGCCTGGTGTAGACACTGCAACGCTTTTCCTTAATTTCCTGGCATCTGAAATATTCAATATATCAAAAAAGAAAGACAGAAGCAGCATGTATTCCTCTTCTGCCACTCTGTGCGTGAGGTAGGGAGAAGACATTTGGAGGAGCTGGCACTGCACCTCCTGCCAGTGGTGGGGAGGAGACATCACCATTGCCTGCAAGGGCTTGTTTTATCCTGAACTCATCATCAGGGTTTGTTTACCTGTTTATTACTGCAGGACACGGCGTAGTCTGCTGGGCAGCTCTGCAGCACAGTAGTTGCAATGGGATGCATGAGCTGACAGGGCCAATGCTTACTAAACCTCAAATTAAGTGGAGCTTTCTCTTACAGGGGCTCCTATCTGCGAAATGCGGGAGCTGAGGGTTTCTTCACGAGGGAAATTTCACCTTCCTCAGACACACAATTTCTCCAGGTGCAGTAAGCACTGGCAGGTGCTTGTTTTCCACCCCCCATCACGGCACTGTGAAGTTAATAGGAGAGATGAGACATGAGTTCAGCAGAATAACTCACAGGTTTCATGGAATTTGCCTCTTAGCTGAACACACCCAAACGCCACCAAAAATCCCCACCCCTGGGAAGGTGCATGTTCTGTGTGTGCCTCTGACATCAGAGGGGCCTGAAACAAATTCCCTGGCAGCAGGTCCACGAGCAGGATTTGTTAAAGAGAAGGGAGGACAAGTCTTAGGCCGAGCTTGTGGCTCGATGTCCTGCACCATGCCAGCCTAAACCAGCAGGCTCACAGACCTCCCACTCCTGCCAGAATTGTCTGTGTCTGAGCTCTATCAATTCCTCTGCCAAGTGGCCAAGCAGTACCTGTGCCAGCCCAAAAGAAGATTTAGCAGAGATAATCCCAGGACTAGGAGCCAGGCAGCTGCTCAGTTTGCCTCTAGTGCCGAAAAAAAACCCCAAAAACCAAACCAACAACAACAACAACAACAACAACAACAACAACAACAAAGAAAAACAAAGGTTTACCTAAGTATTCTTTCAACTTCACTTTAGGAATGAAACCAACGTGTATGTAGAATCACAGTATTATAGAATGGTTTAGGTTGGAAGGGACCTTAAAGATCATCGAGTTCCAACATCCCTGCCATGGGCAGGAATGTCATTCACTAGATCAAGCCCACATCCAACCTGACCTGGAACACTTCCAGGGGCACCCACAAATGCAGAACAGAGGAAAATCCAAGCACACTTTAGTGAGCTTGTGGTCTGGTTCTGTTTGCTCTCTTGCATATCCCACACCTCTGTTGGCTGTATCAATTCCTCTGCCTTATCTCTCAAACTTTGTCTCACTTAATTTGTGAGCACACAGCTACCACAAACCCATCATTTTCAAACCCACAAATGCAAGGCTGAAACTTAGACACCCATGAATAAATCATAGCATAGCCACAAGAGTCATAAAACTGAAGCAGCCAGTAGGATTGTCTGCTCACTGGCTTCTTTTGTTGGCTTCTAACTGAGCTAAAGCATCAAAGATTTTGACTTATGTGAGCTGTGAGGTCAGCAGCGACATCAGCAGCACCAAATGATGAATTAAGGTGCTGCAAACATAATGAAGGGTGGTCTCAAATCAGCCCATTGGGACACACTGATTCAGAGGTCACCATAATGTGTTACATTGTGATGTGCAGGAACAGATCAACACCCTCAGCCTTCACCAGGAACCAGCCTGTGATCACACAAACATCGAATGAACAGCTTGACATAATGCTTAAAAGAAGTTTTACTGGCATTACTCCACAGCAGTGGGGCACTTTTGATAAGCCTCTGCAAATCATTCTCAATGGATTTAAACAAAGACCAATTTTCAATGGTCCAGATCCACAGCCCCACCCTCCAGCTATGGCTTTGGTTCCATCTCCGTCCTTCCCCCACTCTAGGAATCCAGGGACGATGCAGACCTTTGGTAACAGAGGGTCATCCAAGAAAAAGTCTTTGCCCAGCAAATCCTGCTGTCTCACGGCTGGTGACTGCCAGCACGGTGGTTGTTTGCTGTGTGGCCATGAAGGCTCACTCATAAAAACAATGAACAATTGGCTGGTGTGTGAATGTAATTTTTGTGAGGGGCACCTGAAGAGGCTGAAAACAGGCATTAGAAATAGGCCTAGAAATGGGCACTGGAGGCAAAACAATGGCATTAAGTAGGCAACACCAAACCTTTCTATCTGATTTGATTAGGTACTTAAACTGAAAGCGATCTGCTTCAAACAAAGGAGTCAGGCTGGTTTTGATCAGCAAGTCACTGCTGACAATCATTAGCACCGAGTTAGCCAGATGCTTCAGGCCATCTAATGGCACAAAAATGCAAATCGAGTTCTTTCCACAAAAGACTGCAACCTTCAGCAAATGTGATCCATCCTCTTAAGTCTCTCCCAGGCATGGAGCTCTGAGAACATGAGGAAGGGGAGGACAACTGAAAACACAGAGAAAGCCTTAGGGTGAAAATGGGAAGGTGGCAGGAGGAAAACAAAGATGGGAAAGGGAAAACACAGCACATGAGAGAATGAACTGAGAGTGTGAAGGGGTGATAAGCTAAAGACGGCAAAAATCCTGCTTTGGTAAGTGTCATTTGTTCAGTGTAAGTCTGCTCTTCCAGATAACCTGGGGCAAAGTGTTGGTTTGACAATGAGCTTGTAAAAGAGCAGTAGATGGCCCTCTTTGGTTTTGTTTTGGGGTTTCTTGTTTGTTTGGGCTTGAGGTTTGTTTTTGTTTGTTTCTTTCTTTCTTTCATGAAAGCCTGCCAAGAGTATTAACATTCTTTCTGTTGAAATATATTTGTACTCTTAACTGTTCATATAAAACAGAACAAAGTTCTAGCCTGCACACCTCTTCTTCAGAGTCTTTTATGGAAGTCAGCATGGAGGAAAGTTCATTGCCTTGTGAAAGAACTGGTCAGACCACAGCTCATTGTGGTCCAGCTTCAGATCTTCCAATTTCTTTTCCTTGCAAATCTATCCAGGCTCAAGCAGAGCTATCCTCAGTAGTGAAGGTGGGGAAAAAAACAAAGCAGAAAGCACAATCGACAGGTCATTTGTGTTGCTCTGTAGGCAGGACTTGAAACTTGCCAAGTTCAGTAAATCTTTGGATACACATTAAAGCACAAGCTCTGCCAAAGATCAGAAGGTAATTTGTCTCTTTTGTCATGCGTCCAATGATATATCCCTTTCTGTAAAACATATAAAAGATTTTGTCACAAGGACAAACATCAGTGCTCAGTCCTCAAACCACATCTAGGAAGGAAGGAGGCAGAGATCAGCTGAGAAATTTGCATCACTTTCACTCTGTTTGTGCCACAGAGTCATGGACCAGCTGGGGTTGGAAGGGACCTCTGAAGCCCACCAAGGCCAACCCTCCTTTCTCAAAGCATGGGCAGAGCTGTGTCCAGTTTGGGAAAGAATATCTTCATGGATGGAGACTTCAGAGCCTGCCTGAGTGCCTCTCCTGTTGTTTGGCCACCTTCAAAATGAAAATGGTTTAAATTTATGTTTGAATGAAATTTCTGGTATTTTGACTTGTGCCTATCACCCCTTGTGCTGTCAGTGGGTACCTCTGAGAAGACCCTGGCTCTACCTGCTTTACCCTTTCCCATCAGATATTTATATGCATCAATAAGGAGCCTCTGAGCTTTGCATGCAGACTGAACAGTTCCAGCTCTCTCAGGCACTTCTTACATGAAAGATGCTCCAAGCCCTTAGTCATCTTCAGAGCACTTTGCTGGACCTCCTTCAGTCTGTCAGTGCCTGCCTTGCACCGCTGAGCACAGAACAGAATTCCCAAGCTTCCAGCTGTGCCTCACCACAGAGCTGAGGGGAAGGATCATCTGCCCAAACCTGTCTAATGCAGCCCAGGATGCTGTCTCCCACTTTTGCTGCAAGAGCATGTTGCTGCTTCATGGGCAACTTCTTGTGATCCTCTAGAATGTCCAAGACCTTTCCTGCTCTCCAGGAGTGGGAAAGCTGCAGCAAAGCTGCTCTCCAGCCAGGCAGTCCTAGGCACCTCTGCAGACCCAGACCAGGGGAGCTGCACTCTCCTTCAGGAACTGGGACTGATACCAAGACCCTCAAGACGTGAACAAGGATTTGAGTCAAACTTTGCAATTTTTTTTCCTTAATCAGTAGCTGTTGCTGGACAGTTATGATTAAGCAATTGTATTGTGAGCATCATATCCTTGTCAGATCTTTTATTTTAAGGAAAGGAGAAGACAATCCCAAGATGAATGGGCTGTCTGGACAAGAGCCACCAGGAATGAAGTCAGCAGAACCGAGCAGTAAGTGGCAGCAGTAAATTCTGGCAGTGGGCAGTCACAACCACCAACTCATTGACCACCTATTCAGAATAGACCCTAGACTCAAATGAGAGAACTGCACCTGTCAACTAATTAGCATGAGAGGCAAGAGATATAACTAGCAAACAGACAAGGGGTCAAGTACTAATTCTAGAAAAGTTATGTAACCAATGAATGCTTCTGCCTTAGTTTGTTAAAACATATACATTGTGTAAAGTATTGCTGATAAGTGAGCAGACCAAACTGCTATGTGCAAACCAGAATGCAAAATGGAAATTCCTGTCTCAGTGAGTGCATTGGCACTGGGCACCAGGTAGCAAGCCTGCCTTCGGGAAAAAGGCCTGCATCCAGTGCAGTGCGGGGCAGGCTGCTCCAAATGTCCTGCAGCACAACATCACCAGCACTCTGCATGTGCATGGTGTCCTAGGCAGAGCTGCCAAGGAATCCAGATGCCTTCTGACATCTGGATAGGGCTACCAGGGCAAGGCTGGTTTCTGAGAGGAGAGACCAGGACCTACCCTCATGCTGGGCAGTCAGCCAGTTCCAGGACACACCTGCTGCTGGCCAAGGCTGAACTCATGACACTGGTGGTACCTCCGTGACAATGTATTTAAGAAACGGAAAGAACTGACTGCACAACAGCAGCTGCAGAGAGCAATGTAAACCTTTTGAGAGGAACAGCCCTGCAGACAGCAAGGTCAGTGAAGGAGGAGGACAGGAGATATCCCAGGTGCAAGAGCAGGGATTCCCCTGCAGCCCGTGGTGCAGCCCACAGTGAGGCAGGCTAGCCCCCTCCAGCCCAAGGAGCAGAGATCCACCTGCGGCCCATAGAGGATTCCACACTGGAGGAGGTGGACACGCCCAGAGGAAGCTGCAGCCCACGCAGAGAGGAGCCCACCCTGGAGCAGGTGTGCTGGCAGGACCTGTGACCATGCAGAAGACCCACACTGGAGCAGGCTGTTCCTGAAGGGCTGCACCCCACGGAAGGGCCTACGCTGGGGCAGTTCGTGCAGGACTGTCTCCCGTGGGCACCATGGCACTGTGCCCATGGCACGAGGAGGGAGCAGCAGCAGAGGCGCTATTGGGACCGACCGCAACCTTCACTTCCCACTCCCGGCAGTGCGGGGTGACATCGAGCCGGAGAAGAGGAAGCGAGGTGGGTGTTTTCTGCTTCATTTGTGACTTCCCAACTGTGTTACTGACGAGCAATCAAGTAATCAAACCCGCACGAAGCCCAGCCTGCATCGCCACTGCGCTGCCGCCGGCGGGGCCCTCCCCCGGCTGCCGTCACGGGCGGCGGGCGGGACCTCCGGGAGGCGGCACCGGGGCCGGGAGGGACGGGACGAGGGCGGCCCAAGGTCGGCCTTGCCCAGCCCTGCCCTGCCGTGCTCTGCGCGGGTCTCCGCCGCTGCCCGCAGATGGAGTACGACTGGCTGGGCTTCGGCTACGCGGCGCTGGTGGCGGCGGGCGGTGTCGTGGGCTACGCCAAGGCAGGTGGGTGCTGGTGGCCGTGGCTGTCGCTGTCGCGGTCGTGCCCGCAGGCTGCCCCCGCCCCGCTCCGCCCCTCTCCGGGGCCGCTGCCGCCAATGACCCCGCGAGTCCCGCTAGGTCCTTGCTGCCACCGACACGGTGCTCGCGGGTCTCCAGAGTATCTTAAAAATACCCCCCAAACCCCTCAGCCTAACTCCTAGTGCTTTGGTTGTGTTGGTTTTGTGGATTTACTAGTGCGGGGAACTCGCCAAGCGCTTTCGTTTGATATGCAGGCTGACGCTGTGTGTGTTCTTCGCTGACCGCTCTATTTTTTATTCAAGGCAGTGTCCCTTCTCTGGCTGCCGGCCTTCTGTTCGGCGGCTTAGCGGGGCTAGGCGCTTACCAGCAGTCCAAAGATCCAAAGAATGTGTGGCTTTCCCTCGGTAAGTTTGCTCGACAGCCGAGTAATGAGTGTTACTGGTAGCGGTGGGAACAGTAACTTTTTTTTTTCCTAGCATGGTTCAGGTGTCCTATGCCCTTTTACCTATACAAATGTTGTAAGTGGTGGCAGGACTTCTTGCCTACAGCCAGGAGGTATTTGTGTAAGAGCTGATACCCGGGTCGACAACCTGGATTGTCCTGTTTGAATCCCGGGTTGGTGAGAAATACCTGTCTTCTCTGCCAGATTAGATAATGTGTTACACCAACACTTTAGGTGCAGGAACCATACCTGGACAATTTTTGGTTGTGAAGCAGCGTTTTTAGCCTGTGGTGGTGGAATAAGCACTATTTTTGCAATAGTGACAGCACTGTGACAGGTGGTATGTGGCCTTATGGAATCCTGGTTTGCACAAGCATCTCGGGGGCAGTACGTGTTCCAATGCATCATGCACTCTGGAAGAAACAGAATATAAAAGAAATGAGGCAGTGATCTATTCGGTTTGCTTACAGTAAAGCTTACCAGAAATTGTGGGTGTTGAGCTTGCAGTTAACTCTTCAGGGGAAGGAGAAGGATGAAATCACTGTGGGAAGTATTATGAAGCACTCAGGTGAACCTCAGGGAGTTCCTTTGCTGCAGGAGTGTAGTATCTGGTTAAACCACTATCAGGAGCTGATCGTGCCTTTAGGCACTAGGGTATCCTAGATGACTTGAGGATCCTGCCAGTTCTGTAACTACTCCATGGTGTTACTAGTGCTATGATACTATAGCTTTACAGTGATTTAAGACTATTTTAAACCAGTAAGACTAATGTGCTGAAAGGCTCTATGAAGCCACTATAGAGGACCAATCTCATTGGTAAGGAATGAAACGTAAAATGCAGCTCAGTGTAAAGCACAATTCCCATTTGTGAACTGTCCTTCCACTTTGGCATGCTATGGGAGTTGCTGTGCTTCTCTGGCACGGGTTTTTAGGCAGTGTCATGGAAGAGGGATGAGCAGCTTTTTTATATCCTGATGTGGTGCATGGAGTGCTTTCAAATGGACTTCTTGAAAGCAGTGATGTGTCACAGTCTAGTACAGCTCTTCATCCATCCATCCATCCATCCATCCATCCATCCATCCATCCATCCAATCCATCCATAAATTCCTCCTCAGCCCTCCTTGCGATGTGCAGCTGTGGCTCCTGCAGAGCTGTAAGCTGATCCAGTACATCGGGGTAGAAATGCAGAAACAGAATCTTGACAGAGTATTCCTAGAATGCTTTTACCCTGTGTGATGCAAATAAACTTGGAAAAAGGTATTCAGCACTTTCACCTGCCTTTCTTCTTCAAAGAAACAATGGCCCTGTAAATTTCACGTGAATGTTTACGGGATTCCCTTTCCACAGTTAGAGATAAAAGAATTTGGAGTAATGTCTAAGATGTTAATTGCTCTTTCAGTTTGATCCTTTGGATTGCTTTCTGTTTCCCAATCACATTTTCAAGTGGGATTGTTTTCTTTCCAGTTGTAGTATTTAGAGCCACTTTCCAGTTCAGAATGTCACAGAGAAATGGGAAGTGTAAATAATACTTACCACCCACATAGTGAGTACTGTCCCATCCTAGCTTTATGGTAGTTTTGAGCCTGCCTGTGTTTGAGGGAATAATCATTCTTTTCCAAATAAGGGTTGAGGGAGAGCTAGCGACTTGTTCAGAGGATTAGTTTGTGGGTGATCAGACTGTGGTCTCAACCCCGGTGAGATTTCCTCCCTTCTGCTAAGCAGTGGAGTGTGCTTACCAAAGCTGCTGAGAAGCTTGTAATGATGGCTTTGGTGCTGAAGAAAATCAAATTATTTACTCATAGAGGGAGGAATTCCTGTCTGTATGTGTAGGTCTGGTTTTAGATTGGTGCTGCTCAGTGTCCAAGTGTGGCAATGCTCTGGTAGCATTTCTGCGTCAAATGGTTCTGACCCGGCTTCTCTCCTACAGTGGCATCTGGCACCTTGACTACTGTTATGGGAATGAGATTTTACAACTCCAGAAAGGCCATGCCTGGGATAATTGCCGGTGCCAGGTAACCGCTTGTCCTTTGTTCTTGTCTGTGTTACTGAATAAATGTTTTATTTAACTTATTTGTGGATTATATTGTTTTGAAAATGTTACATGGTAAGTTCTGAGAAAAATGAAATCTTGTGGTGGTGTTCAGCTAAATGAAATTATGTCAATGTTTTCTTCCTTCTTGTTCTTTATGGGATTTTTGCCTCCACCACCCTCTTTTATAACAACTATTCTGTTCCACAGTTTACTGATGGTTGGACGGCTTGGATTGCAGATGATGGAAAAAACCTATTAAGCCATAAATCTGCATCAAGTGACATGAAGACACATGACTGAGAAGCCCAAAAATGCAACTGCCTACATGTGCTGCACATAAGTGGAAAAGGCACTGCTACCTGTGCGTTATGTTTTTCATATCCTAATACACGTGGGTTGTGTTTTTAAAGGACCGACACAGAGAGCCCTTGTCACGGTATTTGTCTTAACATTTTCTGTGCTGAAAGCAAGCAAGAAGATAGGAATATAGCATTAGTTTAGCTTCTGGTCCTGCAGCTTAGTGTCAGCAAAGACCTCCTGGCCTTTGCATTCAGACAGCTGCAGGATTGAAGCTTAAATGCACATCTGACTTGTCCTTCTAAAATCAAATATATCTCTAAAACCAGGGGAGAGGAGTTGCTGATTTCTCACTAGTAATTAATACAATAAATGTGCTTATGATGTTCCATCTCCCTTTCCATGCCAGTTTATCCATTCACAGTGTTTGTCAGTCAGGGAGTTTGTTCTCCCAGCACTGTGTGTTAGAACCTGGTCCCACAAAACACAATCACAGAGCTGGCTGCCGAGGCTCTGCTGTAATGCAATAAATGCATACCCATGCCTTGCAATCACTTGTAAGCTCAGCTATATGTCATTCATTTCACTTTTACAGATTACTACTGAAAAATCAAAAATAATTTGTATTAGATACTTCTGAATTGTAGGCACAGCTTTATTAAAATGTTATTTTAATAAACTAAGAAATTATTAATGCAAACTTTTGTGTTCTACACAGCTTATTTTGTCTCTAATTGTTCATCTGGACTGATACAGTTTGGTGCCTTTCCTGCAGGGGATCAGTATGTATTTGCGAGCATGACTTGTATAAATAATCTATTCTATCCCTGAGTCTTGTAGTTTGTAAATACACAAATCTGAACTGGGAGGGAGATGGAGAGCACAGAAGCATACAGACCACATAATCAGACAAGTATTATATTAAAGTTTTTTAGTTGGGAGTTTGTTTTTTGTTGGATTTTTTTGTTTTTTTTATGTTTTTTAAAAATTTTTTTTAAATTAGGGGATAATCTATTTTAGATGTAGAAAATACTGTTTGAAAGTTTATTTAAAGACCAAAGGGCTTATTTGATCAGTCTTTGTCCTCAGTTGATTCCCTTAATGCCTGAAATCATTCTAAATATAAACCTTCCATAGCAAAATATCCTGGAAGATACACATGGATGGTAATGTATCCCTTTTCTAGTCTCATTTAACTATGTCCCTTTTTGCACAGATCTGAGCTTAGATTTCTTCAACCTTTTTGCTTTGGTGCCTGGTACTGGGAGAGATGGAAGCAAGAGGGCTGGTCCATTAGATTGGTGAGACTCTGGAGTTGCTCAGAGTACTCCCTGAGTATCAGGGTCGTACTTTGGCAGGAGGGTCACTTCCTGTGGCTTTCCTTCCCTCCCCCTTGTTGCAGCAAAACAGGCAGGGCAGTGACCTTGTGCTGCGTGAGCAGGAGGCGCAGAGCTGGGCCAGTGGCCACAGCCAGGCTCTGCCAGCAGGGCAGTGGTTTGCCAGGCAAGTCACAGGGATAAGGCAGGGCTGAGGTCAAGCCAGGATGCCAGGTCAATCAGTTCCAGATCTGCAGGGACATGGCCAGGAATGGATGCAGCTCCAGCAAGAGTCTCAGCAGCCTGGTCCCAGGCCAGACAGCTTGGATCACAGCTGGCTTGAGCACAGACATAGATCTGGATGGGGAACTGTGCTCAGAGCATCTTCTCAGAGCCCTTATTCATCACCCTGCAGAATTCAGCTTCAGGTGTATTTACATCTCTCCCCTACCTCCCTGCATAGAAATAAGGGGTGTGCAGGACAGCAGATGATCACCCTTTAAAGTGCCTAATTCCAGCCCAGGACCTAGCATTGGTGGGCAGGTCTCCACATCTTTGTTCTAATTTGAAAAAGTTAGTAAGCCAGACATAAGCATTTAAGAGACTTCTATTTAAACTGCTTTATAAGGGTTTTTTTTGCCTCTTAATATTACCGTTGAAGCAGTTTTCTTCTGTAAGAGTAGGATGCAAACATAAATGCATCTCCTGCAATAAACTGAGAACAGCCATGACCCAGCAGTTTTGTAATTGTATAATGCTGTTCTCAGATCAGGTAATTTGTGAATTTGAATTGCAGTTGTCTTTAACTGAATAAAGACAATAGAAAGCAGAAAATTGGACTGGTAAGCTTTTGAACTTTTAGATCAAAGTGTGAACCCACACTGCTGTTTCCTGAGCTTGGGAAAGCAATAGAATTGAGAACTGCTTGTAGAAGTAATTTAGAACTTGGGGTAGAACACTCATGCTCAGGATAAACAGCAGTAATACAGGCAAAAGGACAAGAGAAAAATCTTAGCCTTACATACTCTTTACCCCTTTGAAATTTTATTAGCATAGAATATTTTTTAAGCATTTCTGCACTAGCAGTCCAATGTGTACCAATGAATCAGAGTTAAATGACTGCACAAAGCCTGTTGGCCTTTTCTTGCAGTTTGCAACAAGAATGATTCCACACTTGTCATGCTTTGCTTGTGGACAAGTGAAGACTGATCTGGTTATGTCGAAGCCCTTGCAAGGTTCATTAGTATGTGACAAGGACAGCATGGTTCCTCTAACCATATTTAGTGCCATCAATAGTATCTGTTTATTTTTCTGCTCTAAGGTGATTCAGACATGTGAGCTATCAGCACATTATTAGTTAATTCCTTGACCAGGCTGTGATTTTAACTGTCACTGACATCTTGTACTAGAGACAAGTGATTAATTTATTTTGGTTTTTAATTATAAAATCATAGCTTTTATGCCTGTTACAAACTGTCTGAGGGTGTCCTTCATTGCCATAGCAAGTTACAGATATGTTCTGCAGTTAAATTAAGATGCATTTAAGTAGCATAGGGACACCTATTAGTACTAAGAGAATGACAAATACTTAATCCTAGACCAGTGGCAATTGAATTAAACTCTCTAGTGCATTACGAACCAGACAGTCCTATCCTTGCATAGCTCTTACAGTACTAAAAAAAAAAAGTGGTGTTTTCTTTAGGTGCAATTTTCTTAACAAAATATTTGACTTTTTGGTACAACTGTTTTAGATTAAATTGCTTCCCAGGAAGTTAACATAACCCATACTGACATTGGGTCAACAACAGGAGTTTAAATTTTAATATCCATTTATAAAAGCCATACAAATAAATTTCTTCTTTTTGCAGTACTTGAAGTCATCATTAACAATTTTACATCTTTGGATGTTAAAATGGCAAATTTAATGTTACTATGAAGTCTAAAGCATTTATTCTAAATGCAGTTGTTAACAGAAGTAGCCCAGCTCAACATCCTAATGAACAATTTACTGTACATTGCAAAGTCCTTTGGGCAATATTAGTATAAAAGTTAGCATAAAAGCTGGGGAAAGTACTGAATGAGCATATAACAGTGACATACTGAATTATTAAAGTTTTGTCTGTGGTTTCAGGTACCTCAGTTGGCCTTTAAGACCTAAAACAGAAAGCAATGCCTTTGAAGAACAGATGGATATTCTTCCTGATGTAGCCTATTCAAACTCTGTTTTTTAGTCTGATCACCCAATAAAGACATGTAGGAACAAGAGTTCAATGATAATTTAGGCATTTTTGGCTAATTTACCCTTAAAATGACTGACAGACTGCAGTGATTTAGGCTCTTTAAAACATCACTGAGACACTCCCTTGACTGGACAGAGATAAATCTCTACAGATCTTTGACCAAAAATGGCAATAAGGTAATTGAAACAGTAGACTTTGATTGTTAGACTTCACAGCTTGGTAAGTTGTGTTCAGTTCTTGTTTAGCTATTTTCCAATATTACTGTATCATTCAACAGCCCTCTATCAGCCAGACTTCTAGCCCTTCCTCGTGTGGTATCTATCAATGGATTGTCTACGTTCTACTACAAGGGTTTCAGTTCTCATTGCTACATGAATATTTGCACCTTACAGACCCTGAGTAACTCTTAATTACAAGTAAGTTCTGAAATCCTTGCAGGAGACTGATGTTTGTCACAAACCCAGGTCTGTGTCTTCACTCTCATCTTCCTGCTAAGGAACCAGCCTAACACCTCGAAGTCTGGTGCTGCTCTGCTTCAGCCCTTCTTCATGCTGCTTGTGTGCTTCAGGCACATCCCAGCAGCACATGTTGCACTGGATGAACAACTCTAACCCTTGTTGTTCAAAAGAGTACAAGAACAGGAGATCTATCTATAGAAAACATTGTGTGAAATCTACTGCCCAGTTTTGGCAATGTGTGTTGTGCAATACTTCATTGTATCCTACTTTACAACCAGTATCTTATGTACTATACAGGTAATAGAACACAAGGTCTTTTTTTCTCTTTTACTATTGCATAGTCTTAGGAAAAGCTGGAGCAAATAGGCCTTTCAGGTTTCCAAGTGCAGCAGAACTGAACACAGAGCATGTAACATCCACATAGGATGGTATTTTCTATCTATTCCCTCCGTATTTGGCCACCCAGTCTGTTCTCCCATGTACTCGCTGAATTGTTGGGGGGCGAGTTAAGACACTCATGTTTTTTGCTGCTGCATTGAAAGTAGGACCTGGTAACGGAGGACGAGCAGCTTTGTTTTTCCAGGAATAATCTGAAAGGAACAAGAACTCAGAATTAATTATGACTAAAAAGGTATTTTACTCCTCTACATAGAAAAGAATGAGAGCTTACAGATGACATGGTACTCAAGGATGCTAATGTAACAGAGTGCTTTGGTCTCCTGTATGTCATAAAACACCCTCAGTTGGAAGGGACTCACAAGGATTGTGGAGTCCAAGTCCTGCCCCACACAGGACAACCCCAAGAATCACACCATGTGCCTGAGACCATGCTGTCTATGCTTGTTTACAGGTAAGATTTTTTTTCCAATAGTTTGTGTGTACTATTATCACCTACTGAATAGCTGTTTTGCAGCAATCCCTCAAGAAAATGCTGAGAATGAAATTCAGTGGAAAAACATGCAAATGCTTGCAACTCTGCATCTCCTATTACAAAATTGCTACAGTATGAAAGTGTTCTTTCTTCCATCTCAAATATTTTAAAAAGTATGTCATTATAGCATTGATAAACTGATTAAGAGAGCTTAGACTGAAAGCTTCTGGAGACCCTTTTGATATTTTAGGCCTTTCACTCCCCTTTTGCTTTAGCTCAGAACTCCTGGTGCACTGGGTGGCAAGTC
Source organism: Brachypodius melanocephalos (assembly GCA_013398615.1). NCBI lineage: Eukaryota > Metazoa > Chordata > Aves > Passeriformes > Pycnonotidae > Brachypodius > Brachypodius melanocephalos. Next base: position 4,378,969 of record VZSR01003809.1, read on the forward strand.
TTCTTTGCTCCATTTCCCATTTCTCCATTGATTTCATAAGATTTATTCCAAGTTTGAAGGCTTATTTTCTCTCTTAATATTGGCACCCACCTGATCTCAGGCATTAGCAGTAGCACACTACTGTATTCCTGGCCTTCCTATTCAGGTTTCCTCTTTTGACATTTCAGGCAGTTGCTACTTCCTTGAGTTGCAGGTGATTAAAATAATTGCCCTGATGCAGGGGCTGACATTTCTTCATGTTCATGACCAATTCAACCATTTTCCCAAGTCTTTAAAATCAGCCAGCCAGGACTCCTTTTATCCAGACTCCTGCTATACCTCACACTTGTTTCCTTAGCATTCCTAAGGTAGATCCTGCCCCTTCCATTCCTCATTTTGTAGTATAGTCTTACTATGTATTGGCACTCTTTAAAACAAAATTTAACATATAAATCAAATGGGGTTTTTTGCTGCCTAGGTATTACTTTGTTTCTTGAAGAAAACGACTTGGTTTTGTTAGCATTTTTCAGCAATAGATTGAACACGTTAAGGAACAAGTAAGGATCAAGACTTTAAAAACGGGGAACATCAAGGAGCTGAAATTGAGGGTCAGGTCTCCACCTCTTTGAAAATTGTTCCTTTTTATGGTAGGCTGGCATTTCCTATCTTTCATCAGCAAGTATGATTCCAGCCTACACTATCTTGGCAATAAAGGCCACTTCTCGTGATATTTTCCTCAGAAAAATGGATCTTGTCTATTACATTAAATTATTTAAATTATGGTATAAATAATTCAACATAAAATGTAAAAATTAAAAGAGCAAAAACAATTGAGAGCATAACTTACTACATTTTGGATAATATAAAGCAAAGGGTTAATGTTCAAATATTCAAATACTGACATCTAGGAGATAAAACCTGCCATGTGCTTTGTCCTTACCTCTCTTCCCATACAAGTCTAAAGACTTTAAGCTAAATACGACTGGTTTAAGCAATAGTATTCTTGTTATTCTCCAGGACATGGAAGAGTATCTTAGCTGGCCTCCATCTGCCAGCCTTTCTGACTTCTACTACACACATTCCATTTCTAATTACAGATTAACAGTAAATTTTATTTCCTTTGGAACACCACAGGTGATTCCTGTTTTTTGGGGGTTTTTTTGCACTATTCACGGCAGTCTAGAGAGAATTGCAAATTTTGTCCTCCTGTGAACTTCCTGATCCATGCATTGTGACAAAATAACTCCCACCGTTGTGTTTCAGCACTGAATCAATAAGATAATGAAGTGCACCTTCAGCCCTCCTTGCTGGGCTTCTGATCAAGTCAGACACAGAACATGCATACATCTAACCATATTATACATGTGTATTTGTGTGCCATCTCTTTTTTTTCCCTCCTGCTCCAGTTCTCTGAAGCCACTTGCAAGTTCTTAAGGAGAACAGGTAACTCAAAGGAGCATGTCAGCAAAAAGACAACGTTATTAAGCAGGACCATATCAGACTGGTCTGCCATAGACCCTTTGGTTAAACAATTCACCATTGGTTTAGGGCCTTGCTATTCCTCTGAAGTAACTAGAGAATTGGGATGCTGGGTGTGGACAACAGCTCTAAATCTTCACTCGCAAACCAATTTCTCCTGCATCCTGAGCACTTCTGTTCATCTTCTCTGAATCAGAACCATGACAATGAAGAAAGTGCTCAGAGTGTCACCAACACTGCAGAGGATCCAAGGCAGCAGCTACATTCAGAACAGATTTCACATTGTTTTTAACAAATTAATGGAGTCCCAACTACATGACCATTTACTATAGAGTTGTGGGGTTACATGTTTTTACAATTCTGCTAAACCCATCACCACTAATGAACAGTAGTTTAACAAATGGTCCAAATCTTCTTTGCACCTTTTGTAATTATTTTCTCTTTTATCTAACAAGTATTACTAGCAGTAGTTTCTCTATCAGGTGAACCTCTAGGCACCTACATGCAGTTCACTTGTATTAAGAAGAATTTATGCCCTACACTTTTATTTACAAAATTTGAGGAAAACTTTACCAAGGGCTAATACATCTCTTAGGAAGCATGGAAAATGAATATTTCTCTTTGTCCTGCATATGAGTAGTAAAAGAATCTTTCTTACCCGATACAGGTGCACCAAGAGGTGCTAGCTGTATCCGTTGTCCAGCTGATCCAACTTCTTTTTTATGGAAAGAAGAGGTGTATAGTCCCGAAGGGTTGTAAGCACCACTACTTAAAAAGCCAGAATTTCCTGTAGACATTACAGAATTTTAGAATTTTCAGCTGTATTCAGAAAACTCTGCCTACTTTTTATAGTCACTTCAAATTGTATCTGCAGTACCACGAGAGTACCAAGTATGAGTGTTCTTTAAAAACCCCCTAGTACTTGTCTCTTGAAAAACAAATATTCTTTCATTGAATTAATTCTTTGCTTTGTATATTAGCTGGACCCTTTTCAGCACTTAGCAGACAGAAATTCTGCAAGAATAAAGACGACGAGTAGGATGAACATTTCATTAGTATTTCCACTAAACTTAAGACCACATAGAAAGGTTTACACTCAGTTGCAGAGAAATGTAGGATCTTACCTTCTGTTTACATCTACTTGCTTCACTGGAAGCTGGTTTAACTAGTGCTCAGTACTGCTCTTGTGCTCAACATGTTTGGTCTAAGTTTATCAAAAAGATTGAAATGCAACACCTCTTGTGGAAAGTGGTGCACCACTTGAAGTTGACTTTGACAGTTCCCACAGTTGAAGGCCTGCTATAAAAGTCAGACCCAATTATCCTCTCTCTTTAACCATGGTTATAGTTCTGTTTGTGCTTCATTTTGGTCCAGAGCTTTCTTTAAAGCAGCGCTACTCTGGGAAGGTTGACATGACCATCCTCACTTGGAAGCTGGGAAGCATTGTGCATGTACACACAAAATTAGTACTGAAATTAGTGTCCAGTGCAACAGTGATCTTTTACAATACTTACTCCTTGAGCCAAGAAAATTCCTTACTGTCTCCATGTCTGTCATCACTTGGGACAATGTTAAGACTGTGCTGGCGCAATGTCCTGAGAGAAATGCTTTTCTCTAGTGGTAAGGTTCTGTGTCCAGCAGTATTTAATTTGTGAAGCAGAAGGCTATACACAGTAGTTTATTCTGACCTTTATCAAGTGCGAGTATATTCATCACAGCTTCAGTGGTAGTTACAGCAAAACAGTGTATCTGCTTTACAGTTTTTCTGTCTCCTAAATCTTTGGCCTTTGGGCAATCCCATAATGTTCCTCTTCACACAAACACTCCCAAACCTCTGTGATAATTTCAGAGCAGTGGAACTATAAGGCACAAACTAGGCAGCCTGGAATCCTGAGTTACCTTTTAAGGGAACTCCACCAAAACCTGTGCAAGCACAGCAGTGTAAAGTCAGTGTAATGGGTAGAGAACCCAAATGCAGGAAAAGGTGCAACTCCTGAGTGCTGTCACAAACAAGCCATCCCTGAGGGGACGTGCATGTGCTGCATTGGATCACTTCCTCACCATTATCTAATAACCTGCTGTGAGTTATGATTAGGGTAATAAAATATTCTCTGCCTTTTAAAGCACACTAAGTTCCAAGAACCCAGAAGAAGCCTTAACGAAGAAAGCAAGGTTTGACAAAACAGATTGCAACAGAAAACGGCAGTATACAGTCATCAGGAACCTGCATTCTAAGTGTAATTTTTTTACAAGAAACTGTAAAAAACAATAGGAAATGTACAAAGAACCAGGGTATAATTGCTATAAATTACCTTTTGAATCTTCTAATTTTTCATTCAACCTTTCTTTGCATGATAGCTTTTCAATAGGTATAATTAAGTTCTCATCTGTAGACAAGGAAAATTAAAGGAAGAAAAAGATGGAAGGACAGAACTTTAGAAGAAGGGTATGAAGAAGCAATTTAGCTGATGAGGAGGGAAAAGAAATGAGGAGGGAAAAAGGCAAGGAAGAATGAATATCTGACACATTAGTAACTATAATGTCTTTCCTTGTTTTCTTAAGCAGAAAATATTACTCCAAGAGGTTACTTTACAAGGTCCATTTTAATTATTGCCTAACAATATGATTTACCACAAATGCAATTACATTCCATTTAGTTTTAAGGATCTTCAAAGTTGACTGATCATAAACTTACAATCCTTCATAAATAAAGCATTTGTAACTATTTGCTCTTATCTTATTTTGCCTTAGAGCAATGTTGTGGCTGATGAAAAAAAAAGCCCACTTAAATAACCTATATATAGTTATTTAAACACAGCATTGTTGACTTTCAGATTGTCAATATGGAAAGAGAAAATATAGAGTTTACATGTATTGTATTTCTGTGATCCATCCATCCTGGTTCCATGTGTTTCCTGTGTGTCTTAAATGTTGCTGTCTCCCCAGCATATGAAACATCACATGCAATTTAAGATACTAATGGAAATAATACCAAAAAATAATAAGTTTTAGTGCTTTTTGTCTTTAAAGTTTTGGTAGTAAGACAAATGCAGGATTTCTACTATTACTATTCATCCCAATTTTATCTTCAGTGCGGTTCAGTTGATAGATGTCTAGTCTATTGATGAAAACTTCTGGAAGCAGCTATTTGCTTTTCTGTGCCTGATTCCCTTGCAAGATTATTTATAAATAATTTACTTCTGAGGCACATGGATACTCTATTTCAGAAAACAGAAGAGATATACAAGATGATTGCTTTAAAAAACCTCTTCTATTCCACAAAAAATTCTGGTAGGTGCTGTTGTTTTTCCACTTTCTAAAATCTTGCATGTTAATTCAGATGAACAACTTCAGCTTGCCTGACTTTCAGAGGGGAAAATCAGGTTTGTTGACACCGCAGAATGGCTACTAAATTATTATTAAAAAGGGGTGCAGCATCTGCATGCAAACAAACCTTCTGAAGTTCTTTCTGTACAAGCACGTAAAGCTGGGTGGTTTATTGGCACTGAGCTATTTGGAGAGTGACTCCAATGGCTGCAGAGCTGTTAGCAAGGTAACCTCCCATAACAGGAACAGTGTACCTGAGGAGTAGGGCTTGGTGGTGAGCAGACAGATCTCAGTCCAGAGCCTGATGCTTTCCTCAGTGAAACCTTAGATAAAGTGTTTAACTAGTGTTGGGCTTCACTCTATAGAATGCTGATAACAGTGTTCTTCCCAAAACACAGTCTCACTGGAAGTTTCTTCCTGGAAATAAGGGGACTTTTCTTGCAGCAAAGGCTTTAGGACAAGGCCAGTAAATTGATAAAATACATGTCTAAAATATTAGGCAACCCCTTTATTACATGAGCATACCACCCACCCTTTTGTTTCTGTGGCTGAGGCTGAGGCTGCTGTTTGATAGTGTTCCATGGCATTGGGAGCAGGCAGTAATGAGGCCAAACTACTTGCTTGAATAGAATAAAATAATGGTCTTAGTGGATTATATACTGAATTTATCTTGACAGAATTTTATAAATAGGGGCTGGTCAATACCTTCTTAATGTTCTGAAAGCAAAATACATCATATCACATATGAAAGTTTTTTTAAGAGTCTTTCACTAAAACAAGAAGAAAAATAAAGATCCTAGAATCTAAGCTTAACTGCAGAAGTTAAACCAGATGGTCTTAACTAAACTGATTAAAGTACAAGGAGATATAATGTGACCATTTTCAATTAAACTTTTACCTGTAGTATTTCTGCTGTAAGTCATTCCTCCCCCAGCATTTGCCAGTGATTTAGCAAACAAATGGTTGTTCCAGGTTCCGTGTGATCCTTCTTTATTGACTGCTGCTAAAGAGACGCTCTTCGGATTTACACCTTAGAAAACAAATGATGGAAAATGTTATAAATACCAAATTTCAAACTTAATTCAACCAATAAACGACATTTCTAGAACAGAAAACCAACACTGAATCATTTGCCTTAAAATGCAAAACACAATTAATGTAAATTAATGATGTCTATTGATTAGATTTTTAAGCTAAACCATGAAAATCAGTGACACTAATTTAAGAACAATTCTCTTCATGCTTTCAACAGAAATTTTAAAAGACTTTTTAGTATTGATAGACAGTTTCTATAAAACCAGAATCTCATAACTGATATTTTTGTCTGTCAGAAAAGGAACACAAATTAAAAATATTTATCAAAAACTGGGGTTCCCAAGGCTGAAAATAAACTATTTCTTCAAGGGTTAAGTTAAAAAGTAGGACAAAGCTTCTTGTTACTTCAGCACCTTAAAAGCATTACAAGAGTTAATGGGATTAAAACACATGAAAGCAGCTCCTAGATCTAGTGGCTGCAGAACTAAAATAATATGGATAAATAACAACTATGCTCCTTGGACCTATTATTCCCTTAAATCTTGAAATTAATTTTTTTTTTACATCTATGCCTTTCTCATTGAAAACCATGGAGACATTAGAACTGTGCTTAGTAAAAGGTTAGAAATACAGATGACTCTTCCATTGGTGTTTAACCTTTAGATAGAGAAGTTCCTCGCTCTTTATATTTTTCTTTTCTTTTGGACTTAAACTGTTGAGTGTCTGAGTATCCTATTTAACATTCAAGAATTGATTTCATATTCAGAAGTCATCACTGCCCTAATGAGTTCCTGACAAATTAATCATATGTTGTAACAAAACAACTTGCCTGACAAGGGGGAATCCCTCTGTGAGCCACCTAAATTCTTAAACGTGGATTACAGAAGTCATTATATGATTACTGTAATTGTACAAACCATCATGGTAACAAAAGATGCTAAGTGTGACACCAAGAAAACAATTTGATTATAGAATACATTCAGAATGCTAACTAAAGGAAACATTCCCTTTGCTTTCTCCTTTCCATTCTCATTCCCAGTAATGAAATAATACCACGTTATTTTCCTGACAAAATGACCCAGATTTAGATGAAGATATCTATTTCTAAAGAAAGATGACTGCCTTGGAAAGGAAGTGTGTGTGTGAATTCCCACCAGTGCCAGTAGATGGATATTTCTAAATACTTTATACAAGGAAGAGGACTGTATTTATTAGAACTTACATTCAGAAAACCCCAGACATCCTGACACTGCAGAATTGGTAAATATGCACTATACAAAACCATCGAATCATAGAATGGTTTGGGTTGGAAGAGACCTTAAAGATCATCTGGTTCCAATCTCCCTGCCATTAGACCAGGTTGCTCAATGTTCCATCCAACCTGGTCTTGAACACTGCCAGGGATGGGACATCCACAACTCCTCTGGACAACCTGTCTAGTGTCCCACCACCCTCACAGTAAATAATTTCTTCTGTATATTTTTCTAACTTTCCCCTCTTTCCATTTGAATCCATTACTCCTAGTCCTATCACTATGGTCCTGATGAAAAAAATACACGTAGTTTCTTTAGTCCTCACATACACCTGCTTATAGATTAATCAGGATATATTCCTAGTAATCCAAGAGATGCTGGATTTACATTACTGAGGATATTTTATGTTACTGGTCATAAGAGGGACTGTGAGCTTTTATGGTGTACAAGCAGTGTTGAGGTCCTGCCACATTTATATAGCCAGGAACTGCTGCATCAATTGTGATATGTGCTGGGAAAGGCATTTAGTCCAAAACTTGAAAATTTAGCCTGGTTATGAAAAATAAAACTATCCAGCGAGAAATCTACATCTTAAATGTACTGTATGTAGGTTGTGCACAGCTTGTATTTTCCATATGTATTGACTTTTAACCTTACCAGGCAGGTATCTTGATTGGTTTAGATAGTAATCTTTTGCTGATGTATTTGATCTTTCAGAATCATTTCTCATCAGAATCTTGCCTTCCCCTCCTGGCTGGATACAGCATGAAGCTTTTGGTTCTGGCACACTGAAAAATCAAAATTTTCAAACCATGTGACCAACAACTCCAGTTCAAAATACCACAAGCTGACCTTAGCCTGAAGAATAGAGTGCTCTTCACTTATCCTACTTTTCTCAGTAGAGTCTGTTTCCACAAAGTAACAGTCAAACCTAACACCTCGCCAGAGCCTGACCTGGGATTTGAATAAATACATCAACACTATGGAATAAAAGCAAATGTGGCCAAATGGCAGAATACAGTACCATTTAATTGACAAAGGAAGTAATGTTAGAATGTCAAATTTTAGTGAAACAGTTTCTTAAATACACAGCAAACACCTGAACCATATAGTGCCTGAAAACAAATTTGATTCTGTTTGGATATTACTGGCACTATAACAACATAACACCCAAAGCTGATCTGCTCGTGCAATTCTTGGCATTCTAGCAGAATTTTGGTGACTTGAAATTTAATAGACTTGTCTTAATCAATCTATAAATCTACTTCTGGATACTGTTTACTAAAAGAAATCGTGATTTTATAATTTTAGGACCTACCTAAAAAGAAATTCCTTGTTTTTCTTTTCTTTTAACAGTGTAATGCTAGGCTTCTTTGAACATGAGATTCCAAACTCAGGGTCATCCAAGTCATCCCAGCTATCCACAGCCTTTACCAAAGTCTGACCCCACCGTCTTCTGCAGGTTTTGGGACCTAGTACACCGTTCAGAGGGCCACTAGCTGCTTGTTTCTATTTAAAATAAAATAAAAAAGTTATAATAATAAAATAATAAAAAGCACTTCAATTCTGAAATTTTATATTTTGTATCTAGTATAACTCCTGACTACAGCTTACAGACATTGAGGGAATTTTTCCCAGTGTGTTGTACCTGTTTTGGTCATAGTCTCACTATGACTTTAAGCACAAAACAACAGTAATGCCAGCAAGTATTTGGAGTGTAGTTCTTTTGGACTGTTATCCTTGAATTGCTCAAGTCTACCTGAAGTAGTGAGATTAACATTGTTTGCAAACCCAGTTCAATCACTATTGCCGGCATCTTGCTGAGTTCATGCTCTGAACAGCAGTAGGTGAGCTGTCAAGAAATAGAGCACAGTAGTACAGAACACTGCTGTGTCCCCAAAGTAAATACAGCAAATAAAAGAAACTGGTCAGGCCTTTTAACATTGTATTCTAATGAAATTACTACGTTTTAAAACTGTCCTTCTAGCTGACTATCATTTGCTTTCCAGTATTCTCTGAATACCTATTATTTTTAACATACTTTGTATTGCAGCTCAGTGAGTACAAGTCAAAAGCAAAGTGGAAGTTACAAACCAAAGTTTACTATTTATCTTCCAAAAAATCATAATTGCTAGATTCTTACACAGTAAGGAACTGGATGAACCTTACTGGGTATTTCCCTGCATGAGGCAAGTAAAATTCTCCCTTTCCACTTCTCAACTGTATACTGACAGCACTGTTTTGAATTGTTTCTCAAAGGTCAATAGGTGACAGCTGTTTCAACTCCATTACTGCATAAACACATCACTGAGGGCTGTTATAATGAACATGATTGTTACAAGCAATCTCTTCTTCTGGCTTGCTATAAAATTTTAATAAGCAGACAGTTATATCTTCAATTAGTCCCTAGTTAGCTATCTGTACCTCCTCCAATAAAACACATGGCAATTTTCAAGGGATCGCTTGGCTGAATATACTATGAACTTTTAATAAAACCATCTGTAGCTACTAAAGACAACTTACAGGCGATGAGTTTTTATTGATAATTGGAAAAAGTGGTTGTGCCTGTGGCTGCTGCTGCTTTGGTACTTGCTGGTTAGCTGTATTGTGAGGCAACTGAATTTGCTGGAGAGGCTGGTGGTTAACCTTTGGCAAGTGCTGTGGCTGTGTTTTGTCAGGTAAATCAGGTGAAGACAGAGGTTCTGGCTTAGCTTCCAGTTTAGGTAAAGATGGCTTTGGCTCTGTTGGCTGAACCGGTTTAACAGGAGTCTGCTTCTCCAGATACTGTGGGGGAGGTCCTAAAATTTGGCCAACTTGAAAATAAGGGTATTTCAAAGCCTGCAGAAGAAGATATAACACATTTTACTTCAATATAACTAATATTATACATATTAATATACTAATTACTAATTTTACATATCAAAATACTAATATTATATTAATATAATATACAGATATAACTAATTTTACTTCAAAAAGTTGACTTTGGTAACCTCATCAAGGATCTCAGCAGGTTTCTGAAACATTTGAGCAACCTTTACAGAACAGATGGAAGATGGATCCATAATGAGACCGTATGTGAAGTGTGTATTGAGAACTGGCAGTTGTGTATTTCAAACTCTTCCCATCACATAACTTAGTAAGAGTGATCCACTTGTACCTATGACAGCAGTCATATCCTGTTGTTCCCTTCTTTATAGCTAGGTGTAGTCTATGTTTTGAGGTGCATTATACATTTAACACCATTCTATGTTTATGCAGTAACAAATTTTCATTTTAAAAGAGGTAGTCTCCACTACCTTTACCACACGCTTTAATACATCTGACTGTGTTTTGGCAACTCAGTGAATAGCCTGAGGTTTTTAATTAAAAAAACAAAACAAAACCAAACCAACAACAAAAAACCCAGAAGTGAGATGATTGCCATGTATGGGTTCTACAATTAGAGGATGTTTACGAGCAAGGTTTCTCCTCCATTTTTCTTATCACCAGCTTTTGCTTTTCTTTAAAATACATTCACTTGTGCACCTTCATGGCATTTATTAAAAAAATACACTGTCCATCTCAAGGCAGATGTTAATTTGATCCTTTCTTCTGACTTTTCCATGTCCTCTGCTGGATGCACAGCATGGACACGCCTTAGTAACCCACCTCCTCCTATACCAAAACAACTCACTCTGTTAATCGTTCTGGGTAGGATCCTACTCTTTGTTAGTTCCCAAATACATGTTTTGCCTCAGCTGCACTCAAGAATCACTGCCTTTGAACACACTGCCATGTACATGCATTAAACTCTTCCTTTTGACTGTGGATTATACAACTGCTGCAGCTGCTTCCTCAATAACTCACCTGGGTAAAAGCTGGTTATTTGCTTTTATAAAGCACCATACAGTATTTTGTGTAGAGATACATAATACTGGACTACAGACAGATCTCCATCACTGTACAATAGACATGCTTTATGAAGTGGAGAGGAATGGTTGCTTTATTTGGTACCATCTGCTTAACCGCTTCTGAATCACTTACACTACATCTACCTAGGGTAACTTGCAATATGTCCTTTCTTTCCCAATTGTATTCCTCTTTTATATGTTCTAAATAAGATTACATGAGGTATGAATAATACAAAAAAAATTCCACAGAACGTAACCGTCTTCTGTCCTTGAAATATGGTTTTTGAAAATTAACTTGGAGAAAAACAGTGACCTTTGTGACCTATTGGCATGTTCTTCACTAAGTTCTTTCTTTATCACTTAGTACAATTTACATTCCAAGTAAAAATAATCTTTGGCTCTTCCATACTACATTCCATCTGCAGCTTCACAAAAATCAACATTTTCGGTGCCTCCCTTTGTACAGATGGGAAGGAAAACAAAAGTGGCAGAAGTGACTGATAGACGCAATTGAAACACTTACATCTCAATTATTTTTCTGTCTATACAGAGAGAATTTTAACATAAGTCGATACAGAAGACAACATTGCAGAAATAACTGAAGAATTTCTGATGTCTGCTGAGCCAGGTTTAGAACTTTCTCTCCTCACCACTTAGCCTCATTCCCACCAAAGTATTCAAAACAAGGAGATGTTTGTGCCCATCACTATTATGACAATCAATTGGTCTCTGTTTCTACAATTTTTTAACAATGCAATAAAGTTCAGTCTTATACTTAATCATTCATGTGCTCAGACCTGACTTGCTGTAGGCCTCTTCTTTGGATTCCAGTTCAGCATATCAGTCATAAGCTGTATTGCTTCATTGCTTGCATTTGGGATGAGAGTTTTTAGGCTTATAGGGACACATTGTGGGAATCGGAAATTCATGGCAGAAGCAAGGTGGTATCCTTCTGTCCAGTCACTCTGTTTCAAAGGAAAGAAAAATCAGCACCAAGAAAGAACAAAGATGTATTTAGATAAATCTGAGGCAGCTGGAGTCATGCTTGGTCTGGATGGCTCCTTCCTATGTAGTTAAAAACAAGCATTTCCCATGAGAATTATTACAACAGCAGTGAATGCAGCATGAGTCTCCAATGGCAATCCTCCTGAGGTCTCTTGTAGCTAAAGGTGGAACCATGACCATGAACAACACACTTGGACACGTTCTATCTGAAGGAGACGAGAGTGCAGCAGTACCAGGAATGGTACTGAACATCTGCCACAGAAATGAGCCCAGCAGCTGACTTCAACATGCTCTCTTATGAAAACAGCAGAGGTGAGGCCCTTCCATTCACCATGCCACAGCTGTATAACCATGATGCAGCCTATACAACATAGCACTGATCCCACCATTATGACACTAATGATTAAGTTACAACTAGACAGTATTACAGCATTAAAATAAACATGTACACCAAGTAAGAACTTTCTTTTGAACTGTTTAACTTTCCAAAAGTAAACAAAGAAATCCTTTGTTGCTTGATAAGTGCATTCTTGGAATAGAGAACTATAGGATTATCAGGGACCTCAAGAGATCATCTACTCCATGCCCTTGTCCCTTCCTGACAGGTGCTAAGTCTCAAAAAGTTTCCAATTTCTGGCAATCCACAGCCAGTCTATACAGATTACTCCAGAGAGTAATCTCCTTAAGATTAGAAAAATAGAGGTTTCTCATACAAAAACAAATTACCATTGTTGAGTGTCCTATCATCCACAGATGCCAAGAAGGACTATCTGATTCTTCCCTCTAAAGTGGCCTTTTTTTACATTGGAAAGTGTATTTCTTTTCCTTTCTTCTAGTCTTTGTAGAGGCTAAAGAAACCCAAACAATTCCTAGGGTCTATGCTTTTAAAGTTTCGTTTCCTCTCTAGACTCTGATTTTTCTCTCTTGAAAATGAAAACTCTAAACTGGATATAATATAGCAAGTGAAACCAAGACTAGTTCACATGTTAATGGGCAATACTCCTTTTTCTACACACTGGTATGGTATTTGTCTTTAGACACACAATACGCTAAATAGCTCCTATGGCCTCTCCTACAGATGTGTTAGCTGGATAGTTATCCACAGCTATTTATGTAGCTGATTATTCCTGCCTAATTACAGCCTTCTGTGCACTACTGAAAATTTTTATTTAAAGCTACATCTCCAATTCTATACATTAAAAAAAATTCTTCTAAATTCTAATCTTGTTTTCTAGCATAAGCTAGTAGATGGCAGGCTGAGAAAAATTAAGTAGCAAAATCTACACTATTGGACTGCCTTCAATACAATTTTAAAAATTTCATCAGATGCAGAACCACTCAAGTTCTGTTCAATTCCTCTTTTGAATAAGACCCAGTGAAACTTAGTCTCTGTGTAAGTCTTTCCAAACAGGTATGCTCTTATCATGCAGTTTGTATGTAACTATGCTGATGGGAATGTTATGAGGGACAGCATCAGGAATCTTACTGAAGACAAGCTATGATATTTGTGCTCTTCCTCTATCCACCAAGTTTATTACACTGCTACAGGGCAAACTGGACTGATTTGATACAATTTGGTCTTAAGGCACCACAATAGCCATCATTCATCTTTTAATGTACAACAGTTTTAGCTCTGTTAGCACAGTCCACGGCAACAAAAAAAAGCTCAAATATAATTATAAATCACATCTGCTTAAAATAAGTCTCAAGACTTCAAGTGACTTCCTTTTTCACCTCAGAGAACAATTTTGTTCATTTAAATCAATGGAGAAAGATTTCCCTCCTTCACTGCATTGCCCCTCTTTATTGAGTTTGGTGCCATTCTGTCTGCTAGAAATAAAGGAACAGTTTACAACGAAGTACCAAGGGCTGCATGTTGAACTGATGAAGCATAGGGATAAGGTGAAAACAGTACAAGAGCAAAAATGAAAAATAAATTTATATTTATAAAAAACATTAATTTGCAATAATTTAAAGTGCCATTGACAACCTTCAGCTAATGAAAATGCATTTCATTAATCTCTGCTACTGAGATCGTCACCAATCTTTTCATTAAATTCACACAAGTGCATCACCACTGCCAATACTTGAATGGTGCAATTTAAATTATTTATAAAATAAATAAAGCGACAATTTATAAAACAAAACAAAATAGTTGCCTACCACTGTTTAAAACCTCTAGATTCACAGAAGGCATTGGTGTGTTGCTATGGACTTAAGCACAGGAAGGTAAACTGGAATGAAGATAGCTTCTGGGCATAATTGCTGTAATTCATTATTGCAGGATAACAGAATAAATGAAAATGCATGTCTAAAAAAATAATATTTGTAAAACTATCTGCAAAATCAGACTCTTAAAATAACTAACATTTTTCAGAATGTAAGTACTTGTAAAAATGCATTATTTGTTGTGGTAATTCCTGTCATAATATTCAAGTACTCCTTTTACACAGCAATGTCCCTGAAGAATGCCTTAACATTGTTGTAAGGAGAGAAAATTCCCAAGTCTGCCCAGCAGATGACAGGGGCACAAAATAATTAATTAGTTTCCTGATCCTACAGGGCTGACTTAAAATGTCCTTAACTGTTAAGGTCTTTAGTGAAGGCTATAGCTTTCTCTGGAATACTGAGCTGGTAATGCTCCCTGCTTTCCCAAGCAATAAGCTTTCTAGTCAGGGAATGACAGACTCCAAACAGTCATGATTTGCTTCTGTTAGTTCCTTGTAAGGTTAGAGAAAAAACACAGCAGTCAGCTCAGTGCTGCTCTGTGACTGCATGCAGTGAAAACCTCTCTCTGATCTCCCTGCACTTCAGAGCTTGTTTATGCTGTACATTAGAAATATTCCAGAAGCCAGCACAGTGCTGTCTTTCAGATATTCTTCATACACATCAAAGTGTTCCTCTTACTATCCTAGATTTGTGATTGGCTTAAGGAAGTCTAAACCTGCATTTGAAAACTCAAGTCTTAAAATACTGCTCTATTGCACATTATTCCTGAGGCCCAACTGTGTCATGGCAAGCACTGTTTAACACATCATACCAATTTTCACCGAGTCCTCTTGTCTCAATTTTCACTTCCACAACATATCATCTACATTGCTCCACCTGCCCTTTTCCTCTTTGCTCTGTCATGAGTTTGCACCTGTTTCTCAGTGTGTTCTCTTGGATGTTTTCCCACCACTTTAAGCTCCGCACGTTCCTAGCTAAGCTTAATCTATTTCTGTTTTAAGTTTTCTGTTCCTTATTTCTCTAGTGATAACAGCTCCTTTATTGGACAAGAATTATACTGTATTTGATGGAAGTAGAAAATTAATGGAAATGATGTTTTGCTCTCCACCCTTAGGTTTTTCAGATCTAAGTGTACTGTGTTTGGTCAGTTATCCACCAAGTTCTATTTGCACCCCTAAAATACTGATATCCATCTTCCATTTCTTACTTTAGTCTACAAAAATATTTAATAGCATATGGTCTTTTTTTCAGTTTATTCAAAACTTTTCTTCCATCCATTTACTACAACAACTTTTAAACTAAATATAATTGCATCCATTTTTATATGCACTACCCAAACCTTCCTTGTAATTTTAAATAGTATTTAGCTTATCCAGAAAATAAGCAAAAAGAATTGTTTCCTCTCTAAAATACTGCATGTTATCCCTCTATTACTTCTTATTGCTAATAATATTTATGAGACATCTGTGTTTGAGATGAAATATTTCTTTTATGCTTTAAAAATAAGAAAAGCATAATATGTCTTATTCATGATAACTTTTACAAGTGCCAAAATCTGTGTACCAGCCCAGAAGACTTATACTTTTGGGAAGGGGAAGCAAATTTGCTCTGGTAAATTAAATCCTAGAAGATTTCTGATTTGCTTTCCATTATGAATAGCTTTAAAAGACTAATTAAAGCAATTTTACCTGGCTTTCATCAGAGGAGAGCAAGGCTTCACATAATGGTATGATACACAACAGATACAACAAAAGACTAGCATTACATGCCTTAATGGAAGCTGAAAAGAAATACAGCTAAGCAAACAGTAAGTCTGCAGGAAACTTATTGAAATAGTAATTCAATATGCATGCTCTGAAAGATAACACTGAATATTTTGTGATAATTTGATTTAATTTTTTCTTTGTAATAAAATTGTGTGAGGTTTTTTAAAGCCTTACCTTCTTTGGAGTCCCTAGGACTTGGCAAATTTTGAAGATTTCATCTACTTCGCTTGTGCCTGGGAAAAGAGGTCTGAGTGTGTATAACTCAGCCATTATGCTGCCAACTGCCCATATATCAATAGGTGAGCTATAGACAGAAGATCTCAGCAAAACTTCAGGAGCACGGTACCTGGGAGGAAATAAATAAATTAAAATGGTCACAGGGAGGTAATTAGTTAAGCTAATGTATTAAATTCTTGATATACTTACCACCTGGTAGAAACATAATCTGTGTAAGGTGGTTGAGATCTTAGTTCTCTAGCCAACCCAAAATCTGCAATTTTCACAAGTTCTGGTCCACTACAGAGAAGGTTTTCAGGCTTCATGTCCCTATGAAAATATCCTGTAGAAAACCAAAGAGAAAAGAATCACAAATTATCACAGAATCACTTCTTAAGCAGCAACTTTTAATAGGAGTAATCCAATATTTACTTTGTGATGTTTTGGAATAATATAGTGGGTTTCAGTCTTTTTTCTTGCACACGTTTTCCCTCCAGTGATTATTACACCAAGGGTTCTTAAATTAACAAATGTAAACCATCATTAGCACACTAAACAAAATGCATTGGCTGGCAGCAACATCAAGTAAAAAAAACAATTTCAGAATGAAATCTTTTGCAAAAACTACAACTGCTTTGCCAGTTTTGCATAATGGAAAACTGAGCATCTGACACCTGATTCATAAAATCACTTGAATGAGTTTTAGCTAGTTATTTATCATTGTGACAACAATTTGGAGATACAGATATACAAAGGATATCCAAATCCTGCTAATAATTACTAATGCAGGCACTTAAAGCTCCTTCAGTGTTTGCTGTTGGCTTGAGGACCTCTGTACCTGGGCAGTGGTTAAGTCACTATGCAAATTAATTCTGTAGTTTAATTGGAACACACAGTTTGTTATGTTAACCTTTAATTTGATTGAAATCCACTTGCTAGAACAAGCACTGAATTTCTGCATGCATAAATTGAAAACAACTGTAAGAAATTGGCTGACATTATTACAGTGAAATCTAAATGTTCAAATTTATCATAACTGGTATTCCCTTATATACTTATGGTCAAATAAAGATATTAATATTGTAAGTTAAAATTCTAAGTTTTTCTTAAAATCTAATTTTCTCATTTATTTCACAGAGAAATGAGGATGCTAACAATCAGAGAACAGTATATTATCCTGATCAGAAGGACAAGAAAATGTCAATTTCTGTGTATTTGATAATACTGAATAGAACTATTGATTCTTTTAATTCACCAACAGGCCTCTTCAGGGCACATCAAAAGCAAATCAAACCTCACTAGGAACACCGTTTTTTATTTTATTTTCAGCTAATGTTTTATTGCCTTTGGAAAGTTTTAAGAATATCAATGTGATGTGAAGAATAACTACAAAACAAAAAAGTTGGGCATGAGAGTAAATTACTACCCTTTTAACTGCAAAGGAGCTTGATACCAGTATTTTAGAATACAGCTTGCAGACAGATATTAAACATGAGCATTAGGAGATTTGCAAACACTGTGAAACTTTTTATTGTTGTGAGCACACCTCACCTCTTATTTAGACTGTTTGTGTAATTCCTAGAAATAACCCCCTCACTAAAATATTTAAATTCAGGTTGTATTTGATAAGGATAATGTTCAAGTTTCTTAGTGAACATTTTAGTATTTTTTATATGTAGAGTATCATATTCATTACAGTATCTCAACACAAGAGTGTTGATGTATCAATGCTTCTCGATTAGATCTTTTTGAGGTAGCAGAAGTGTTTAGTATAGCATAGCATACAAGTTTCTTTAGTTTATTTATTCATCTGCTATGAACAACATCCAGTGCTTTCCAAGAGAAAGAGGAAAATCCAATTATAGGAAAACAAAGAGTAACTTCAGGCAAAGTTTAAAACTACACCACAGGTAACCAGCATTTTATCAGTGATGATTAATAGCCCTGGCTAGAGTATTTTATTCATGTTATTTTTGTGCATGATCTTATTTTCTTAAAAAAATGCTACAGTTAAACTCCAGTAGAAAACCTACCATGTTTGTGGATGAAAGCCAGCCCTTGCAGTATCTGATACATCATGTTTCTGATGACTGACTCAGGGAAAAACTTGTTTCTGTGAAGAAACAGGGTAAAAACTTACATAATTTAAAAAAATCATGTATCTTCCTAACATATTTTTTCTTTATTTTGCCTAACACATCATGAACACATAAAAACAGACCCATCAAGTCAGAGAGACACAACTCTCATTTCAAACCTCTACTGAGCCTTAATCTCAACCACTTTAAGTGCAGCAGCAGAACTTGTGTGCTGAGAGGTGCTGTCTCTCTGTAGAAGCTGGCTGGCCAGCAGTGTGCTTGACCAGGTGAACGTGGAATGCACAGTGGTGCAGCAAGGCAGAGATGGCACAGTGCAGCACTGGTTGCTGCATTACCCAGTGGTGCCCTTCAGGGAGCCCTGATAAAAGCAATTCTGCTCAGCTGCAGAGTGACATTGTGCTCATGTCACCAGCAGCTACCTCAGGATGTCAACTCAGGAGCTTGGCACATTAAGAGACACAAGTGCATGACCAAGTCTGAAGGAAACCCACGTTGAAGGCAAAACAATTCATAAAAAGAAAATGTCATTGAAAAGGTAGGTCCTATTCCAAAATCCATCTTGCAAGCCTTGCTTAGTACTGTTTGTCCAAAAGTGCAACATAAGAGTTAGCCTATATACAGGCCATCCTTACAAGGATGCATGCATGTACCATCCCCACCTTAAGGCAAACCCATGAGCAAAAATAGGAACAGTGTTCACCCAAACCTTCACATATTAAAATGAAGGCTACTGAAGGAAAAAAAAAAAAAAAAAACCAAAACACAACTATTTGGAATTTCTCTCATGGCTCTAAACAAAGGCATGCAAACTCTCCTGTTAACAGGTAATCAAACTTATTTCCAAAAGCATTACAAGATGCAGTGTTTTAACAGATACCCTCAGATAAGCAGGTGCAGCAACTCCTGTTCACATCAATGGGACTGCAAGAAGAGCCAAAACCAGAAATCCCAAAGTGTCCTTCAAGGTAGTATGAGAATCATTAAATAAAACATGAGAGCACACTACTTGTCTGTGAAAAAAGACCTACCTATCCTTCATTAGCTGATAGAGATTTTCCTTCATGTACTCAAATACAAAGTAAAGATGGTCATTTTCTCGTATGACTTCCTTCAATTTTATTACATTGGCATGGTTCAGCTTCTTCAGAGACTGCAACAGAGCAAAATACGGCTTCAGATGACCCCACAGTGACCTTGATTCCTTACCAGAACTAAATCTTTAACATGTAAGTTTCTAGCACAGAACTCACACAACATATTCGTATGATACCCCATTATTTATCTTGCAATCTGTTTTAAAGAAGAACAACCCAGAAGCTTGAATAAATTTCAAATTAAAAGCAACAACTATATTAATAGTAGTTTAAACCTATTTCTAGGGATTACGTCAGAGCTGGAGTAACGATTAGCACAAAAACCTAATTCCCTACAACAAAAGACAAATCTGAAGCTGTAAGAGCTCTTGCTTGTTGAACTGAGTAAGAAAACCTGCATTCTTTTTTTTTTTTCTCTCCTTCTTTTTGGCATGAAACTTTCATGAAGAAGGATTCTCTTACAGATGTTAGTTTTGGACATCTTGATTTGTGTGTAATCTCCAATAAATTACATCTAAAGCCCTTTTAATAGGGAGTTTTGTATATACGTAAAATCAGACACCCCAAACATGGAATTATTTGGAATTTAAGCCCAGGTTTTCAAGTGTTATTCTATCACTTGGCTAATTGTCATGGGTTAACACAGTTTGAAACCACTACACTAGCCAAAACTCCCAGTGCTTTCTACAGATGCCCCAAACACAAGACATACAGAATGAATACACAGCTAGAAATCTGGAAGTAAAATGAAAGAGGAGGATGGTAAACCACAGAAATACACACATACAAAATCAATTTCTTTTCCTTTCTCAAAGATAAGAGGCTTGGCTATGACACATGGCCACTGCTTGAGAATAGTAGGATATTCCACAAATCAGCAGGACCTCTAAGAGTGCCAGCAGCCCATTGTTTTGTGAAATCTGTCAGCATTTAAGGAGTTCACAGAGTTTGGCCTTATGCTTGGACATGGTAGCTGCCTTTTTCCTTCATACAAGCCTAACCAGACACTCATTTTTAAATGTGGTATGTTCACCACTTTACCTTGACTTCTCTCAAATTCATACATTCATCCCACGAATAGAACTTTCTTTTCATTCTGAAATAAAGTCCAAGATAAAGTATTTTTAGTGAACAGTACAGAATGTTATTAGAATTAGAAAACCTAAATTATATTTTCCAAGACTAGGATTACCTATATTTTGAACTCAATTTAAAACATTCTAGCATATCCATCAGCAGTATAATTAAAAACAAAGTTAACACTTAGAATTGCTAAAAATTTACAGTGATTAATCATCAAACACTGAAACATATTTTTAGAAGAGTACAGCCAGAGACCATCTTATTCCAAAGTAAAAGGGACATAAAACCACTTTGTATCATTTGAATTGTGCTTTTAACCATAAAGTAAGCAACAATGACATTGCACACATAACATGGAAAATCAGCTTATGCATAACTTACATATTCTAAGAAAACAACAAAAATTTTTTTTGAAATCTGAAAAATATCTGGACTGCTTTCTATTATAATTAAGCATCTTACTTGATCACTCATTTGAACAATCTGTTCCAAGATATTAATTTAAAAAAAACCCCTCATTTTTTTCAAGCAATATCATAGCCTCTGAACTAATTGTTATACATAACAGTGTAATACATTTATTTGTAAATCCTGCATAAATCCAAATGTGGACATTTGGTGTTGCTCAGACCTTGGGATGAAGTTGTGAATATCATTGCTCTGTTTTGGTAAAGTTTTAGCAGCTAGAGTGAAGAGATTTAAACCCAAGATTTTAATTTAAAATAAAAGTATCTTCAAGCAAAACTGTGCCCTCTCAAATCCCAAACTTAAAAATCACACAACAGAATTCCAAATCCTGAAATTGTAAGAATGAACCACTTCCCACAAAATGTTGTTCCTTTTGCAAAAAATAATTACAAGAATCAATTGGAGATTGTTCCATTGACTTAGATTATTATAAACCTCAGTAACAGTATCAGCAAAATACGGTGAAACCTGAAATTCTTGGAAATTCTTAAAGAAAAAGTTAAACAAGTATGACAACGCTCTTGATTACACAGAACACAAGTTTATTAGAGCCAAGGAGACAGCCTTTATTTACCTGACCAGATTGTTACTGTTATTTATCACTGTAGCAACACATGAAACTTAATGCAGTGTTTACAAAGGTTGGGGGGCTGGGACAGAATTCAAATCTACCTGTTAAGATTGATATTCCTGAAATTCATATAAATAAACTCCCTAATTTATCACATTCACTTTTGCTTCTCCTCTGGTGCCAGCCTAACAACATTTTTAGAAGGAAGCATGTTCAAACAGAACAAATGGAGCATGCAACTTTACAAGCCAACATAAATCAGTAAATTAAACTGATCTGTATCCCTATTGATCAGTTACCAGAAATGTGACTCACAACCACCTTGTAAAACATCTTAATTTAAAAAAATAATTTTGTTATGTTAATTTCCTTTTAAAAGGGGACTTTTTTCTATTCTACACAAATAGAAGACAACAATAAATCAAAAGTGAAAATCTAAGATTTTGCAAGCACCTTTACTGAACTGAGATGCTACATACCTTTTGATAGCCACAAGTTCTCCTGACTCATTGCTCTTCCCCATCAACACACTGCCATAGGTGCCATCACCAAGTTGTTTCATAATTGTGTAACGATTCATTTTTTAATGACTCAGATTACCAAAAGCTTATGAAATGCTAAATGTCTCCTGTTTCATTAAAGGGCTCCGTGCTCTTTGATTTTCTTCAGAGAAATCTTCTTCCAGACTGTTTTATGTTGGCGAATGTTTCTCATAACTGAGCAGGATATTCACTGCGCTCTTCCAAACTATAGCTGCTTTGAGTTCCAGTTATGAAGAATGGGAGACAGAAGAACATGGTCATCCTCACACGGATCCTTAAAAACAAACAAACAGACTAGGTAGTTCTACAGTATTTTAGGAAAGAGACACTCTACTATTTGTATCAAGCAGTAACACCCTCCAGAACCATATGTGCTCTTTAAATAGACTTACATGTAATTAGTTCCCTTAAATCTTTCAAACCACAGAAGGTGCCTAATGTACAATTAGGGTTAGAGACTGGAGAGTCAAGGTTACTGTCATAATTCCTTAGAACCAGAGAAGTGTTTTGAAAGCTGGTGTATTCTGATGGAAGCCCTTACTCTGAATTTGCAGACAGCAGCAGCTTCCTGAACTATAAGAAAGTCACGGTTGAAGTTTTGGAAAACAAAAGGACACAAATTTTGCACATGGTGCTGTGGCAAACTTAGGGCCTGAACACTATGTTTTGGATTGGTAATGCAAACAGGCTTTCTGTGCTTAAAAGTTAGTGAGGAAGGGAGGTGAAGCAGCAAGATAACCACTACATTCTTCACCCACATAAACTGATTTGTTAGAAATGTAATGGACAGCGTGCTCTGAAGTTCACATAATTTTTAGGCATTGTAATGGCTGAAGAGTCAAGATTACTCTTCAGTTTTACAAGGCTTGCAGAGAGAATCATAGAGCTTACATGCACTGGTATGGAAGATTAAATCTGAATTGTCATTTGGAAAAGAATCCATCTTGAACAATGTGAATCACCATATTTGGATTCAAAATATTAATTTGAATCCCAATCCAAGTTTGAATCTGAACTCCAGCTTCCATTACACACAATACTATCTGTCCCCAAAGCTTCACATGAAGGCCAGTTGCCTGATGTTAAGCACTTATACAAACTCACAAGAGCCATCCATTTATTTATTCAGGACTAGGAAAAACTAATAACCTCTCATTGTACCATTTACTCACTGTAACCCAAATGCTAATACACAAACAAATACTCAATGTTAACTGAATAATAGCATTCTCTACCTTTTGCCTCTGCTGTCTGAAAATACAAAATAAAACTCAAATCACTGGGAACACATCATCAGTCTACCTTTACAGGACATGGACAACTCAGCATGCAACTCTCTAGTCCATATCCTTATGCCACAATTACCTACAGTCTGGTCTGTTCAAACAGATTAAGAAACTCTGATTCAGCTGATAACAAGACTCAGGCTTGAGATTTACAGGCCAACTAAAATTGGCCTCTCAAGGAGTGTGGAATATACATCCTCAAGCAGACTAGCCCGCTGTGTAAAGGAAACAGCTGCCTGGACAACAGACCAATGTTTATAAGCTGTTCTTAGTTGAAATGCTACTTCCTTAAAGTTCCTCAAAGTCTACACAAAGAGTGTTACTTCCTGTTGTTTCTGCTGCCAGGAAAGAATCTCACATCACCTGTCAAGATGCCAGTAACAAGTGGCCCAGTGGACACCTCAATTTATAATCTTTGCATCAGGCAACCTTCATTTTGTCAGGGAAAGTTATAAAGTTTTTTCCACACCCATCTAGACCTCCCCTCCCCTAAAGCCACAGCTATAGTGAAGTAAGATTTCTGGTCAATAGCATACTCTGAAACAAATCTAAAAACCAGATTTAACAAAAAGTAACACAGACATGTCAAATTATGACTAGATTTTAAATTGCACTTTCATATATTTAAGCAAATTGTTTTTCTCAGATTTCAGCTTTGCATCTTATTCCCCAAACTGCCTGCATGCTCTCTAGTCTTTCATACCATCAATAATGCCTTTTTACAAGGTTACTTGTTGACTCTGGTAATAAGCAGATGATCAAGTATGTTTATTCCAAGTTAAGAAACATTCTGCACACACATCTTGCTAGTTGTCAATGGTTAACTCTATGTATGTATTAAAAAAGCAAACCAACACAAAAACCTTGAGGACATTCTTATATCCATTTTAAAACACAGCATCACATCTAATGCATCAGCAATGACAAACTGTGTGTGCATTTTGTGTATAAATGTACATAGGTGCGTCATGTGAAGTGAAATGTAACAAGTTTTGGGTGCTTATGTTTCTGTTTCAACAAATATCATTGTGCATTGTTTAAGGTAGGGGGTTTTTTGAGGGGATTCAGGAGTATCTGTCACAGATGACCCTAGCTTGAATATGTGGAGTTACATGAAAAAGTTGGAGAATTTGCATGCTCAGCTTTTTGCTCTATAACAAAGTGGACCAAAAACAGCATGAGAAAAACTTGTATTTCAAATAACAGAACAAGATCTAGACACAAACCTCAAGTTTTGACCTTTAAATTCTCTAATTTTGGTGCCTAAATCCTATCAGCTATCCAAGTAATTTTCATTGTATATATATTAATCACACGCTTTTACAATTATTCCTTTAGTCCAATTCTAATATTTTAGCATGTGCAATCAAAACAACCTCACATAAGGCGTTCCTTCTCTCCATAAATTCTGTGTAACACATCACAGAGCCAATTATTCATTTGGTCTGTTCTGTAATATATTTTATTGCCTTACTCCCTTTCTGCTGTACGCTTTAATTTTTAGAGTATGAAAACCTGATCAAGTAAAGCACAGAAAAGTCAGCACATTCCTTCAAAGATCAAGTGGAAGTGTCAAATCCACTCCATGGAAATGCACAAAACAAGGTGTGAAAACCATGTAGGCTGATAACGATGTCTGTGTACCATCACACCTACCCCACACTGACCTGTACTGGAGTTACAGAGCATGACAATTAGAACATAAATCCTCCAGAGATTCACATTTCGCTACACCAGACTTCTGTATACGTTATACTTTACACCACCCACACCCAGCTCAGGTGTGCAATTTTTTCCTCAGTGGTCTATCTGTATTTCTTTTTCAAATCTGCAGTTCAGTTTTGTACCTTCTGTCTTTTGAGGAAAGCAAGGGCCCAATCTAGCTTTTCTGGTTAAAACAAGCCTTTGGAGCAGTCTTTTCTATACTAATGTTAATATGATATTATTTCCTCAACGATGCAAAGCTTTAAAATGTAAAATTGTCACAGCAGCTACCAAACAGTCAAGAGAAATCCTAGTCTAAACAACAGATTGTTCGATGCTCTTAATGACATACTGTGCATAATCTCTTTACACAGGATTAAGGAAAGATTAAAGCCAGGGACAAATAGAGGACAAAATACAACAGCTTGACAGAATCTGTAATTTGTATAAATTTAGAGAATCTGAACCAGTACTAGAGAATTGAAACAAATCATCACTTTTACTGTATTATTGGTGTTTTAAGCACTAGCAGCAATTTTATATTCTTTTAGATGTTTGAATTACAAAACGTAATTAATAACAGCAAATCACCTACATTTCTTATATACAAATATTAGGCTTTCCCAAGAGTTCAACATTTGCATCCTAAACAAACTACTCTCAAATAAACAGAAACTACGATATATGAGCCAATAAAACCTCCCACTCAGAGAAGCAAAACACCCACAACCAAATTTTACCAACCTGTTTACAGTAACAGATGAAATCACCAGAATTGTTCGTGTGGCAGAGTACTGTTCTCAATGATCAGAATTGGCAGTATTGCACAGCACAGAATGTATGCTGATATAGATTTTAAATGTAAAAAAAAAAAACCCAAAACCAAATACAAAACAACCAATAAATTTTGCTACAAGAACCTTCTTGGTTGTGCCTGTACATTACTAAAGCTGCCAGTAATAAGGTGCCACGACAGGTAGATCCAGTTCTTGAGATTAACCTCAAATCCATTACTCTAATCAAAGACCAGCAGTTATTTAAAAGCACAAGACTCAGCTGCAAGAAAGAAGTCAATAACATTGATAATAAATACCGGTGCTTTGAAACAGTATTTGCCTTATTTTTTTTTTTAAAGTCTGTTTAAAAATCTGATATATTGTTCCATTTGTGTGTATCAGGCATTCAGGATGGGGCATATCAAACCAAGAACTCCATTTTCCTCTATGTATTTTCCCCTGTTCTGCTCCAACCTAGCTTTGGTTTCAAACCAAAATTATCCACACCAACTCTTTCTGCGGATTAACCCCAGCAGAGCTACCTCTTCCTACCCCTATGAAACCCATTCCCACCAAGCACTACATACAGCAAGTTTCAGTATAACAATGGTTTCAGTGCTGCTGGAACCTCAAGTCTTCAGTTTTGGGCAGTGTCCAGAAGAAACATGAACCACTCATCTTTCAGTATCTGCACTATTGTAAGTTTCAATAAAACACAGAATCGTTATGGTTGGAAGGGACCTCTGGAGATCATCCTGCTGCCAAGGCAGGGTCACCTGCAACAGGTGACACAGGAACACATCCAGGTGGGTTTTGAATGTCTCCAGAGAGGGGGACTCCACGACCTCCCTGTTGCAGTGCTCTGCCACCCTCAATGTAAAGAAGTTTTTCCTCGTGTTGAGGTGGAACTTCTCGTGTTTCAGATTATGGCCATAGCTCATCCAGTCGCTGGGCACCACTGAAAAGAGTCTGGCACCATCCTCCTGGCATCCTCTACCTTTGAGATAATTACACGCACTGATGAGACCCCCTCTTAGTCTTGGGAATGGACACGAATGCTTGTTTCCATTTCAGTTCCCCCTGGTGACATTCAGTCGCCTCCCAAGTGTGCGCAGGTACCTTCCTCAACACTCAGCGCCAAGAGGAGCACGGCGCTGCTGCCGCTCGCTCGGGCTGTGAAACTCGGCACCGCCCGACCTGCGAGTGTCACCCCGGTTCTCCTAAACAAAACTTCACCTCCTCTCATTAACCGCGGAGCTCTCAGGCCGCCAAGGCCCGGCTCTATCCTACGGAAGCCAAAGCGGGCAGGGTCCGTGTCCCCGCAGGCTCCGCACCCACGCGGCGCTACCGCTCCCAAAGCCCAGCGCTGCAGCAGGGCAGCTCCCCACACACGCCACTTCCCTCCACTGGCGGCCCGAGCCCCCGAACCACGCTGGGGGCCGGCACCGGCCCTCCCCTCCTCTTTAGGAACGCAGCCGCGAAGGCTCCCGCCGTAGCCCAAACCGGCACCTCCTCCGCGCTGGGAGGGCCCGGAGAGGCCCAGCCCCCGGGGCACGGGCGCTCAGCAGCCCCGCCCGAGGGGGCCCCGCCGCCATCCCCGCCGCCCCGCACTCACCGCGGCGCTGCGGGCGGAGCCAGCCCGGTGCCGCCGAGCCCCCGGCCCGCCCGCCGCCTGCCTCGGCCGGGCCGCTCTGCCCCGTCACCGGGGCGACGGGCGCGGGGCCGGGCCCGGGCTGGGGCGGGCCCCGCCGCGGCACCGCCCTCCCGGCCGCGGGCACGGCTGCCAGGGAATCCCAGCTGGAGCGGAGGAGCGGGCAGGCGATGGATACACAGCGCTGTGGGGAGCGGGGACAGCACCCTGTCGGAAAGGAAGTGGTGCGCAATGGGAGCTGAGCCTGGCGGCGAGAGCCGCATCGCAGGTTCCCTGAAGGTGGCCCCGTGATACACGAGATCGTCTTTGGACAGTGCTTATTATAATTACTGCTAATAATAATTATGTGTTGAATATATATTTGGTGCTCTGGTGAGACCCCACCTGCAGTGCTGCGTCCAGCTCTGGAGTCCCCAGCACACAGGAAGGACGTGGAGCTGAGCTTGATGTTCTGTGATGCTCAGAGGGCTGGAGCGCCTCTCCTATGGAGACAGGCTGAGAGCTGGGGCTGTTCAGCCTGGAGAAGAGAAGGCTCCAGGCTGACCTTAGAGCAGCCCTCCAGTACCTAAAAAGAGCTTTTAGGAAAGATGGATAGAGTCTATTTACAAGAGCATGGACAAAGGGAAACGGCTTCAAATCGAAAGAGATTAGATATTAGAGAAAAAAAATTCTTTACTGTGATGCTGGTGAGGCACAGGAACAGGTTGGCCAGGGAAGTTGTGGATGCCCCATCCCTGGAGGTGTTCAAAGCCAGGTTGAATGGGACTCTGAGCATCCTGGTCTAGTGGAGGGTGTCCCTGCTTGTGGCAAGGGATTTGGAACTAGATGATCTTTAAGTTCCCCTTCCAATCTAAACCATTCTATGATCATATGAATAAAGCTACCAGCTAAGCCACAGTGTACTTAGGATTTGTACAGAAATTCTCACCTGTAATATTCACAGCTGTAGTCAAACCTGAGGGATTTTTCCCCCTAGCATTTTTAAAAAATTATTTATTGTAAGCAATTTATTAAAATGTATGTTGCTAATACTGATCTAGGGGAGAAACTTCAAGTGCTTCATGCATTCTAAAATATATGTACTTCTATTACAAAAATAATAATGAACTTTCTCCTTGGTCCTTTGTAATCTTGCATTTCTCCAGGGTGTACAGAAGGCACAGTTATAAAAAATGTCATCTTTCATGTCTGATCCAGAGGTGCTTTTGGCAGGGAAGTCTCATTTTAAGCTTAAATTCTCAACATTAGCTTGAGCTTCCTATTTTTTAATGTTTTTGAGAGTGAGGGGCAAGAAAAGGGCAAGATAATTTCAGCACAATAACTACTAGAAGCACCATGGAGGGAAAGGCAGAAAAGTGTTTTAGAAATTCAGATTCCTATCTGCTTTGCCAAGCTGGCAGCTCAGGCTTGCTGAGCAAAAATGGGAAGCTGTTTTCATTTTACCTTTTTTTCTCTCCCCTCCCTGTTCCTCATTAATTGGTGTGGTAACTTTGTGATGGTATAAGAACTGTTGACAGATTAATTGATTCTACCTCAAGTCAACTGGGTGGAACGTGGGGCTATGGGAATTGATTTTCTGGAATTCAAAGGATTTGACCACTTGCACATAGCTTGCTGAAACGAAAGTACAAGAAAACAACATTATATTTTCTGAAACAAAATATGTCTGTTTCCTTTACTGAAATAAAACATCAGAGGTGACTGTCAGGTAAAATAAAGTTCAAAGGTGAGACTTGGACATGAGAAGAAAGAAAGTACCATAACCCACACAGCAGAATTCAGGCAGAGATTCAGCAGGAGCTGACTGAATATGTAGCAAGGAATTTAATTCATGCATTAACCTCCAAGAATATGTTTGATCACTACTACAAGGATACATCTCTGCCATACATATGTGAAAACTCTCCACTGTCAGTGGAAATGATGCAGCAGTTACCCTGTGATGTCCTCTCCCTGCCCTTGTGTCCTTTCCTCTCTATACAGTTTAGCCATGCCCTATGACTGCCCTTTCCCAGTGATGGGCTCCCTCCTCTTCCTCTGGTGCTGCCACTCACTTTCATAAGATCTTAGAATGGTTTGAGCTGGAACAAACCTTAAAAATCATCTAGTTCCAACTTCCCTGCCCTGGTCAGGAACACCTTCCACTAGACCCGATGCCTCACAGCCTGATCCAACCTGGCCTTGAACACTTCCAGGGCATCCACAGCTTTTCTAGGCAACCTGTTCCAGGGCCTCACCACCCTCACAGTAAAGAAT
>VZSR01003809.1:4412417-4465144 GCA_013398615.1 Brachypodius melanocephalos
TTTCCCTTGCTCAGTTCCCAGACTGATTGGTCAGGGTTTCCTCAGCTCTCAGGGTAGCCAAAGGGATGCCCTGGGTTCCAACAAGAAAGAAAATATACTACATCAGAAATAACTATTTTTAAACCTCAGATATGTGTATGCTGTGCTTTGAAAATACTTAATGGTGGCTTCACTGCACAAAGCCTTATAATTCTAACTAGCCAGCTGCTCACATTACTTTACATGGTTACTTGCTTTTAACTGTGATTTCACATTTATTGAAAGATTACAGTAGTATGCTGCTTCTCAAAACATAGCAAAAATATACATAAGACAGAGGTGTAAAAAAAAAGTGTTCAAAAAGTTAAAGATACTTGGTAACTTAATAATGATACCAAAATAAATTTTTTGACGTTGATAAATCCCCTGTGTCTGCTTAGCTCCCTTGCTTGGCACACACGTTTTTGGTGAGGGTTCTGTTTGCCAGTACTAGGCACCCGTCAAAATATCTTTAGTTTTTAAACCAGCACTGCTCTGTTTTTTCTTCTTTCCAGATTAACTAAGAATTAGTTGGTTTAGGGATGAATTTGGGAATGCATTTCCTCATGTTTTCTTTGCTTAGTTCAGTTTGGAGATTTTGTTTTGCACCCTCTCTGTTAGCTGGTTGTTTAATTTCTGAAATAGTGCTATCACAGGGAGCTATGATTACAGAGAGAAAAATGACTGCAAGTCCCTCAGGAGAGGGAGAAAGCCCTGATGGAGATGGACTGCAGAGAAGGCAGCCAGCAAAGGTTCATTCAGCACTGACCTGTACTAAGCAGCTGAGATGTTGCATTCTTAGACAGGATGGGCTGTATTCATGGGTAAAGAGAATTCTGCACCAATAACCAATTGGTCTCACCAGCTTGCCAGGCCCCTTTAAGCAAAACCCAGTTTCACTACAAATGGTTTTCAGGAGCACATAAGTTAACTCTGGCAGCCATGTGATGCTGAGCAACCTTCGTGGGGGTTGCCTGAGCCTTCCTTCCTCCAGGCTGAGTGTTAGAGGGCATCAGTTCGTGGTGTGGCTGTGCTGGGCTGTCCTCCTTACATAGAAAAGCTGGCTAGTCTCCATTCTTGATACAGGGGATCAAAAAGCAACATCAATTTAGCATGTTTCATTTCTTAGGTTTCAGGTTTTTCATTTCTCATTTCAGAGAAATTTAGCTGATCTTTCCATTCACCAAAGAGTCATGGCAGATGAATGGACAATTCAGGTGAATTATTCTGCAAATTCTCTTGCTTTCACATTTCTTTTATTTCTTCCTTCCTTTTCCTGCCATTTCCTTCAGATTATTTTAACTGATAACCACCTTCCTCCATTTTCTCCCATTACCTAATTAGTCTTTTCTTTCTTACAGATGGAGCATTTTCTCTCAAAGCTTGAGGCATCTGGCAGGAGTGGTAACTATAAGTGGATTGCACTTGCTGTCAAATGAGGCTGTTGACTTCTAGAGGAGCTGTGCCTCCATATTACCTTCTCCCACGTGGCTCAGTTCCTTGTGCCATTTTAGAGATTGTGTGGGGCTTCTTTGAAATTAGATGCAAAAATATCATTCACTCAGCACACATCTCCAGGAAGGTGCTTTTGGGAAAAAGCTGTCTTGATGTTCTGCTT
Source organism: Brachypodius melanocephalos (assembly GCA_013398615.1). Classification (NCBI taxonomy): domain Eukaryota; kingdom Metazoa; phylum Chordata; class Aves; order Passeriformes; family Pycnonotidae; genus Brachypodius; species Brachypodius melanocephalos. The sequence continues at coordinate 4,414,054 of VZSR01003809.1, forward strand.
CCCTACATCTCCTCAAATTCCAAACTGCTTGCCTTAGCACTCACATGGTTAGCGCAATAATCTGTTCTCCCAGCTGGAGATATTTGCCCTTTAGGCACGGTTTAATCAATATTCAGCACTCTCAAACCGTAGGGCCTGGCCGTCATGCTCAGCAAAGTTGTTGCCCAGGGGGAGCCCATACCGATAGCTCTCCACACTCTCAGCTGGTTTGGATTTTGTGGGGATGGAGTCGTGCTGGTAGAGCAACGCTGACTTTATCATCCCAAAGTCTTCCTGAATCTTCATCCCCGAATAGATGGCACCTGAGACATTCTCTGCCACGTGGGTGTAGCTCTGGAGGTTCTTCATGTCGCAGAGGTTGTCGCTGTATTTCAGCGCGGGGGGCTTGTAGGCCTGGTAGGACACCTTGGTGGTGGTGGTGATGACGGTCTGCAGCGGTGGGGCCATGGGCGTGGGGCTGGGGCTGTACCTGCAGGGATAGTCCCCGCTGTAGTAAGGGTGGGGAGCACTTGGTGGCATCTGCCCAAAGTCACTCCGGTCTCCGCCGCCCGTTTTCCCCCATGCCGGTTTCAGTCCGTAATGTCTGCCTGGGTTATCAAAGCTCTTATCGTGGGTGGTCACAGCGTTGTAGTGAGACCCGTTCAGACTGAGGGGGTCTGCATCAAGGGCAGGACTGGTGAGATCTTTGTAAAATGTTGGGTAAGGACTCGAGCTTATAAAGGTAGGAACTCCAAACTCGTAACTGCATGGCCTGGGCATGTAGATCCTTGGATTCGGGCATTTAGGGTATGGTGATAGCTGCTCCTCTTGGAAGCTGGCTGAGTCGTAAGGGGCCTTGTAGAGGTCTGCGTTCTGCAGTGAAGGGTAAGACTGGGCTGGAATCGAAAAATTGGTGTCTGTGAAAATACCAACTCTTTCTGGGCCATCCATGCAGTGAAAATTCTGTAGGTTATTGGTATAGCCACTGCTGTCATGGTACCTTCCTGCCTGATAAGGAGAAGCAGATTTTTAAGATACAGGAATCAATACTGCCCACACACATATGTCTCAATACTTGTGCTATTGCTAGTTTCAGCCACAAATTAACAGATGTAGCATGGTGTAACGCTTTGTTTTGCCCTGGGATCCCCAGTACGTGCTTAACACACCTTTTTAATTGATTTTAAAAAGGCTTCATTTATGTCAACCTTTTTATTTCACTAATGACTTTGACTTACCTCTGAGTTTAGAGATCTCTTTTTCTGGGAGTGGTGATAAGAGGACATTTGCTTCTTAATTGCACTTCTTCTTGCCTCTGCCTCCAGTTTACTCTCTGGCCGGGGGTGGTCATGGACTCCTTTAGCCTAAATTAGAATTAACTTAGAATTAGATGTGAACATGAAAGGGGGTAAGATAAGATAAACTGCTCTAAGTAGTACAAGGGGTAGTCACAGCATGGTCTGTGGTTTGGCACAAGAAAAAAGGAAGGAGAAACTAAACAAGGACAAATTCATTGTGAAAATAAATAGAATAAATCAGGATTTGCATGTACATAGAAGGAAAAAGTGAGGGAGAAGTCAGTGAGGACTGCAGAGCTGATGAAGGAGTAAAAACGCTACCTAATTTTGTGACATTCAGGAGTAGATAATTAGAACCAAGGGGGAAAAAAACTTATCTTCGTTGGTTTTCTGCAGTCCAGTATCTCAGTTCTGCTTTATAAGCACATATATAAATAGGCTTTAAAGAGCCTCTTTCATGCCACAAGATGACAAATATTGTCTTAAAGCAATACACCTTCTTGAACAGGACTGAAAACTATATCCTGGAAAACCATCTGAAGATGCTCTGCCCTTGAAACATCTGTGGGTATGCAAATCTACATTACCAAAGTTACACTGGTATATGATGAAGCCATGGATGCTACATTTCCTTACTCATTTGTCTGAACAGATCTACATACAGTCCCTCACACAAAGTAGGAACCTAAAGATTGCTTTTAAAACACTGCCCTTTCTCAAGCAGCAATTAACTTCTAAGCAAGGATTTATCAACTTTTTGATGGTAAAATCTTCCAGTTTTGCATGTCTGTAAGAGAAAATTTGAATAAGAATAATATAGGAAGGAATCTGGGAATATGGGCAGTTTTGTTCCATTTATATACTGGAGAACAGAATTCACTGCCGTGTCAATCAGGGGGAAAAAATACCAGGAGAAAATGTTATCACATAAAACAAACTTTTTGTTCCAATGTTGTTTAAAAAAAATCAAGATGAAATTTCAAATTTCAGCTAAGATTCTTCTTTTTTTTCTGTCAGGATTTTAAATCCTCCAAAATTGAAGGGCTAGTTTCACATGAAGTAGAATTTTCATGCTTCAATTAATGTAAATTAAGTAAAGCTTTTTTTTTCCTATTTATTTTAGTAGGAAATAAATATTTGAAAATAAACACTGGAGAGATTCAGTTGTCATATGCACCAGGGTGCAAGACAACCTTTTTTGTTCATATTTGTGTTCTGTAAAGATGAGAATTTTAGCCATCAGTGATATTGTAGTTAAAATTGAATATTGCCAATCCATAAGTACTGCTTTTAAAGAGACAGCCAAGTGTTATTATTTTATTTCTTCTTACCATGTTCATACTAAAGAGAAATTCAGTCATGGACTAGACCTCCATCGTGATTATCATGGTCTGTGTTACATAAAAAAAGCAGGTGGAGGAGGAAGAAATCTCTCTCTGCTGGTATTATTTTATATACAGGTATTATTTTATCTACAGGTGTAATTTGTGTAGTGTGCACAAATACATACAGCTGCTTTCTACCTGGAAAAATATTGCCTTGCCATCAAGCCTCCAGAAGTTTGTGACCGGATAGCCGCTGTGTCCTCGGCAAGGAATCAACTCGAGGGCAGAGTTACAGTTGGGGCAGGCTTTCTCTGTGAACAGACAGAAACTGCTGAAGGGATTGCTTAAGGACAAGGATGCTGCCTGAGAGTAAACAGAGCTCAAGAGAAACACGATCAGACTTCTCCAAAATTCAGATTAAAATGTGTTGTTCAAGGAAATGCAACACAGATAACCAAGTATAGCTAAATGATGTGAACCAGAACTACCCACTAGTTTTAAGTGATAATAATTTAAAGGTCTTAAATCCATATCCCCTTAAGTATTTGCAAACAGACATTGATGAAATTTGGGATTAATCAATCATTGCAATTGTGCCTTAGTCTGCACGCAAGTAAGAGTGACTCCAGTTTGGAAACCAAGCCCAGATGAAAGAAACGCGGTCCCTCGGGCATCGCAGCTCTCTGGGTGCCTCTCACTTTGTTGCTTCTGCCGAGCCTTGTCGCATATGGCGGGGCGGAGCTGCAGCCTGGCGCCGCCGGGCAGGGCACAGCTCCGGGCACACACCACCACGCCCAGGCAGGACTTCTTGAGGATCTGGCAGTTGTGGTTGTTGGTGTTGCGCATGGCCCAGCCGCTGAGGTGCCGCTGCGCGTTCTTCTCCTCGCTCGAGTAGATGAGCCGCACGTAGCCGTCGGGCCATTCCTGGAAGGCATCGAAGTGCTTGGGCTCCTGCAGCAGGGCAGGTGTGGAGAGAGGGCAAGGCAGCAAGGAGAAGAGCAAGAGAACGTTATTAGTTTGTTGCAACCTGGTATTTTTGCCTTGTTATATAACGTGTAACAGGGAGGAAAGAAAGCTTTTTCTATGACCGGCCGAGCGGCAGAAAAAGAAGTATTGAAAGAATAGCTTGTTCAGAAGTGCTCTCTAAAAGGGCTAGGGCAGTCTGAGATTCCAGATAGTCAGGAATCCTTTCCTCTTTTGCATCATGATCTATTGTAGCAGTCTGTTGACACATATGCCTTTTACAGTGAAGTTACCAGCTATAAGACATCAACCCTACTGCCAGAATTTACTAACTAGTCTACTATCAGTATGCCCAGACAGGACACAAGCCACCCTGACTGCTATTAAGTTCTCCTTGTTGTGGGACCATGCACCTGCAGGTAGGAAACTAGAAGTTTTAGCTATAAAATGGCTTCTCAAAGTGCATCTAGTATGATTTGAATAGGGCTTTTCCCAAAAAATAGAAATAAAAAGATTTGTCATTGCAAATGTACATCCAATATATGTATCATGGCACAAAAAAAGAACAGTTCAATTTGGGATTTCATGGCTTTCTGGTGTTCCTTACTAAAATGTAATTAGCAGAACTATGAAAGAAGTTCATTTGCAGTATTTTAAACTGCAAATACTTATAATACAATACATATTTAACATAGGTATGTACCACATGTGAGAGCAATCCCAGCAAACAGAAGGAAACTACCAGCCTTTACAGCATTAAGACATAACAGCATAGGATCTGTAAACTTAAATGAACTCTAAGATGAAAAAAGTTGCAAAGTAAAAACGAATTTGAAACTCACAACTAGACAAAAGTGGAGTGCTCATTGGCATTAGTGTTGCATCAATAAACCGAAGAAATAATTAGATAACTTGGATCATAGTAGTAAACAGTCAGTTCAGGATTCTATTTAACATTTCTTAAACAAGGAAGAGGGGGAGGAGGAAGAAGAAACCTGTCCAAATGGAGCTACAGGTTGTTTTAGGAGTTCATATCCAGCTAGGCAAATCTGTGCATCAGATCCATACTTTTATTACAAGTCACTTAATAAAGACTACAAAACAAAACAAAAAAACCATGTAAAGGCGCGAGAAGATGTAAAACAAAGCGCTACTTAGAGTAGAGTTCGTTCCACTATTCCCCACCTCCGCGTTAGAGCTGGACGGAGCCTTTCCCCGGTACCTCCCCGCCCACCCGTTACCTGCGGCAGCTTGGGGTCGTTGATGTCCCAGGTGAGCTTCATGGCAGAGAGTGCCCGTGGGTGGCGGCTCCCGGTTTTTTATGCCGTCGGGGCGTCGCCCAGGTGTGGGGGGGAGCTTGAGACGGCCCCGCAGGCGGATCAGCAGCACCGTCACCGAACTCCACCGCGGCCCCTGGGTGGGCAGGAGCTGCGCTCCCCCTCCACGCCACGGGCGGGTTCCGCTACCCTCACCTGGAGGTGTGTGACGGGGAATAGATGCAGAGGCTGTGCACGAATCCACCACCCTCCCAGCACTGGGGACCGTCACCTCAACAAATTTGAGCAGGGTGTGGAGGTCTGACCCGGCATCCGCGGGGCTCTGCCGCTTGCTCCCGCGGTGGCCAGGATGATGGGAGAGATGATGGGGAGCGGGGGGACCCATCATTGCCCCACCGAGATGCCCCTGATCTTGAATTTTGAGCGTGGCTCAGAGCTGCCCGTAGCTTGGAAAGCCTCTGGTAGGAGGCAAAGATGCTGAATAACCTGCTCTTTGGATGTAAACGAAATCGGCGTTAATTTGCAGGTTTCTCCTTCGCGCTGTGCTCTAAGGCACCTGGTTTAAAATGCAAAGTTGGTTTTGGTGCCATTATATTGATAGGCACATTTTAACTTACTAAACAGTTAGACGGTTTTTGTTACCTTTTTCTTCCCGAAAAAATAGCCGACGGGGTCTGACGTTTGGAGTTTTTTGGTTGATTGATTTGGTTTTCTTGATTTTTTTCTTTTTTGTGTGTGTGTGGGGGGGGGTTTTGTTGGTTTTTTGTTGTTGTTGTTGTTGTTGTTTTTTGTTTGTTTTGGGGGTTTTTTTTGGCTTTTTTTTTTGTTGTTTTTTGTTTTTTAAAGGGAAGGTATGGTGCTGTGGAAAGGAAGGAGGGAGGTTGCTTTTTGGTGTGAAAAACAAAAAATAATTTATCCACAACAGCCCAGAGACCGAGCCACTGAACGCCGAGCGCAGCTATCATCCTTTAAACGATCCCACCTGTCCCGAATGATTTTCTCATTACCTCCTATGCTCTCTGGTCCAAAATTTACTGAACTTTGCCCTCAGCTGAGCCCAATAAAGCTCACCCGGCAGCAGCACATACCGGCTGTGGCACCTCTCGGCCGAGAGCAGCCCCCAGGGAGGCTCCGGGCTCCTTTTTCGCACCCCTGGCCTCGGCCGGGGTCTGTCAGTGCTGCAGCGCCCGTGCCCGGGTGCGGGGGGCCCGTCCCAGCCCTCGCACAGCTGCGGCTTTTTAGGGCGGCTGAGAACCGGGCTGCCCTTTCTCTTTTTATTTTCCCCCTTGCTGCTGGGGTGTAGAGTGAGAGCTTGCTGAGGAGAGTGCTCGGAGCCGTGAGAAAGGCTGGCGAGGGTCTCTCTCCACCCTAAACACCGGTGTATCCAGCAGCAGTGGCCGTGGGGAGGGTGTGAAGCAGCCCCTGCCCCTTCTGCCCCGCGTCATGGCCCAGGTGAGCGGCCACAGAGAGGGGGACACCCTCCTGGTCCCTCCGGGGGACACCCGCGGGACTCCCCGCGGCTGCCAGAAACCCGGGGTTGGGAGGCTAAGGGGGGAATTGCAGCTTAGGTAATAAGGAAGGAAAAGCAGCGTTTTGGGAGAGCAGGGATGAGTAAGTGCTCTTCAGCTTTGGGGCAGAAAAAGTGTTTGGGTTTGTTTTGGTTGGGTTTTCTTTTTTGAGCGGGGGGGCTGGACACGGGGAAAGAAGATTTTTTTTTCCCCTGTATTTTTCTCTTCCTTTTGTTGTTGAAGGAAAAGAAAAGTGAAGAACAAAATAGAGATGTGAGTAGCAATATGGCAGACAGAGCAGAAGACTACGTAAGGATCTTTTAAATGCGTTCTTATCTTTATCTTACAAAGTGTTATTTTTATATGTATATTTAAAGGTGCATTTCTTAAATGGATACTTCATGGCCCAGAACTCTTAGTAATTTTATTTAATGTAGGAAGTGCAGTATTCCTCTTAATCTTTTCTTCAGTAAGTGGGAAGAAATTATTGTAATAGCTGAGGGACTTACAAACTGAGTGTATTAAATTGCCTATTTCCTTACTGAGTGTCTTTTAAGATTACCCGGCTTCAAGGGTTCTGGCTCTTTTGGACATTAAGACTGATGTTTCCCTTCAGATGTAGGAGTAAAATGAAAGTAGAGAAACAATGTAAAACAAATGAATAGAAACTTGCAAACATTTTTTTTGTAATGCTATTTTAACTTTTAAAATAGCGTTACAAGTATTTCATGATAATTAGTGCCACTGCAATTTCAATGCCCACTTATTTTATTTGCTAATTGTTTTCTTCCCTTCCTTTTACAGCTCGAATCACTGCTCCTTGATGCCTTTAAAGGGAAGGGGTTTCAAAAAATACACGAACTGCTTCAAGAGAAGGAAGTAGAGCCTCCCCAGAAATACAGTGAATCTCTCTTTAACCAGCTGGACAAAGCACTGAGAAAGGCGAGAACCATTAATAATCTCAACTATCCTGACACCCAACTCAGAGGGTAGCAGCCTAATGATGCACAGCACTCTGTTTTTCTATAGGAGCTGGATAAGAATGAATTCGAGAATGTTTCACTGCTGCTGAAATGCATTCAGCTCTACCTTAAAAGAGATCTTCAAGAAGAGAAGAGCTTGTTTATAGAGCAAGGACTGGTAGCAAAGATGAGTATAATATTGTGTACAAGTTACTAATGTGATTTAAGGTTGTTTGTATCAGAAAAAGAACTCCAGGGAAGTAAAAAACTAGAGGATGGCTTGTTAGCCACACAAAACTAAATTTTTAAAAATATATTGTGTGAACTGAGTGGGGGAAAAAATGCTTAGTCTCCTTTATTGCTTTTGGTGTAGCAGCCAATTTTATTGCTCCACTTATTACTTGATTTAAAGGGTTGGATTAGTTTGGGGGTTTTAAGCTGATAGTAGAAGGAGGGGATGAATTTCTAGGAGTCTCATTAGTGAAATGATGTAGCATTTTAAATGCTCCAGCAGAATACAGTTTTAGTAATAGAACTGATGAGTAATTTGTGCTTTTATATTTTAAAAAAAACTGAGATATTCGTTATGAAGGTCCCTCTCTAGATAGGAAACACACCAGATGCATTTAGTCTGCAATTGTGTTTTATCTTCTGGCACTATATTGATTTCAGCTGGTAATAGCTGTAGTAGCAGAAATGCAATTGTGCTGAAGATGAGTAACACCTGGCTCTAACACCGCTGCCATGGAACAGCTAACACGTGTTTTCTGTTAGCAGAGTTGTACTGGGGAGTCCTCAGTCCAAAATGTTGTATTCCTGCCTTGTAGTGATGCTTTTCAGGGAGACAATTGGTCAAAATTCCTGTATGGAGATAATAAAGTTTTTCCACTCCGGCTCTGTACTTCCAGTGGCACATAGATTTCTAGTTCACCATTTGTGTGTGATGTTATGCAACATTTAAAACCATGAAGGATTAAAATACTTATGTTGAAAAAGCTTGAAAACATTTTACAATAATTTGCTGTGAGTCAATGTCCTCTACAAATGTCTGTAGGAGTTTTGGTGCCACTAGCAGTATGAATTGTGTCTGAGCACCACAGTGGGTGCCTTGGACAAGAAAGGATAAAAGAAGGGCCAGGGAGGGAAAGGGGGAAATGTCACTCTTCATGTCCTCCTAGCAGAATTTGAACTCCTTAAAGCCATGTAGCTTTTGACACATTGTGTGACTCTAAAGTTTAAAGAGTAAAAAGCTCTGTAATGTTCCCTGTGGACATATATAGTTTAAGGATTGTTAATTCATCTTCCCAGTTTTTAACTCATTCTTTAATTTTTACCTAGTATCTTGGTTTGAAAGAGCGAGAGCATTTGTGACCATCATCGACCCAAATGAGAATAAATTTTTAATGTTACTGCTTGAAGACTTCTTTGATTCAGCATTGGTATGTTTGTGCATTTAAGGGGACAGAAGGGTTGCCTTTATTGGATAAGAAAGCTATTGCTCACAATCTCCTGTAAGAAAATGCTTCTCCCAAGTGTGTCAGATCTCAGCCAGACCCAGCCTGGAGCACATTCCTGGACACTGCCCACTCTCAGCACCTAGGCTGCGTCCCAGGCTCAGACCTAGGGCACCATGTCCATGCAATTATTTGTTTTCTAACTTTGAAATATTTCTTTTTGTAGAAAATTTTGCAAGAAATTCTGATGCATTTTGTAAATAAAAGCTTGAATCTCTCTTTAAAACTCAGGTAACCGACACTGGGCTACACTTTATGTGCAAACATGTTTGCTTAGGTGGTCTTGGCAGTTTGTTGCCGCTCTGTTTGAAACCGATTTAATTCTAAAAACTGATCTAACTTGCTTACAACTCTCATTTAAGTTTCAACTTTAAATATTAATAACTTTAAGGGTGTTAGAGGCCTAGTGATGTGACATTTGTAATAGGAAGAATGCTTTTTAGCTTTTTTCCCCAAGCTGTTGCTCCCAGTATTGTTGTCTGTACTACTGGAAGTGTGTCACTTTTTGAGCATCAGAATTCATATCAATATTTATGACTCTTTTTAGGAGTTCTGCAAAAAAAGATTTGAGCAAAATCAAGCTTCCTTCTTTCTCTACTAACCGCTTTGAAATTATAAAATGCTCATTTCCTTTCCCAAAAATTTAATTTAGTGTCTTCCTGCTATATTTCTTCTGGATGTTTTCGCTGTGGAGGGAGAAGTGTTTTGTGTTGTGGAGTTGTTTTTAATTTTTTAAAGTTCTTATTTTTAGTTTTTCTCAAGGGACTTGAACACTGTTCAGATACACATAGTGGTATCTAGTACCATAGGGTATAAACATAAAATGTGCTTTTACTCAGGCCCACATGTGTAATAAAAACAAGAGAACGGTGTCATGATGTGGGTTTTCCAGGGAACCTGTAGGCACTGTGCTCTCAAGTGCTGCTGAAATCTGTGGAGGAAGTGGGTGCTTGGCTTCCTTTACCCTCCCTGCATTCTGCCAGCCTGTATGATCAGGGTGACCATATGTGACATACCTGGATCAGGTGGCTTTTTCTGATGTGGGTACGCTACTGTTTTATGTTATTTAGCATCTGAAAGTTGAGGGGTGAGGCAGGTGTGCATAAACAGCTTGGCACTTTGTGTGCTGCTCTTCTTGGGTGGTGGTGTTCTCATGAAGGCTTCTTTTATTCTTTCCATCAGGTGATTTGCAAATGCAGCAATGAAGGTCGGTATTTTTTTTCCTTCTGTTCCTCAATATCCTGAATCTTAATCTTTGGAGCATATTTCTTAATACTGCTTGAATTCTGTTCCCTTTCTCTTTTGTCTTCAACTTTCTACTTCTTCTTCTCTGCAATATTTTTTTTTTTCTTAAATTCTCCAACTGATTTCACTTCAGTTAATTTTCATTAATGTTTATACTGGAGCAGAAAACCTTTTTGTTTCTCTGTTTTCTTGCTTTTTACATGATGAAAAAACTTCACCTCTGGTGTCTTGTTTAAATGCTCAACATCAAGCATTTCACTTGATCAGAGTTAGTGGCTTCTGAAAGGGGTTCTGTTTAGACAGTCTGTTCTTGCACATCTGTTTGTTCTGGTATGAGATATCATTCCCTTGCAGAAGGCAACCATCTCCATAGAATGACATGGTAACTCCTTCAGCCTTCTGAACTCAACAGGGGGATGTCTGTCTCTCTCATTCATTTCAGCAGCAAAGTGTTGTTCTGTGGCTGCAGCTGGTTTTACATTAGGGTGGGGGGTGAGGGGGAAGCAAGTGCTTTCAGAAAGTATCTGTGTGATGAGACATCCAGGCTCACAGTCCATGTAAAAAATGAAGCATTGCACTGTAAGTCAGGTAATGTGGGCTTATTTGTCCTTGCATGTTATTCTAGTGGGAGCAGGGTGGCATCTTCTGGTTCATGCTTTATTGGTTTGCTCTGTTGACTTGGACAAAACTTGTACATTCAGGTTTTCTCTTGTGGTTTGTAAGTAGCTTTCCCTTTCTGTGCCTCTTTAAATTCTTACCCAGGTCAGAAGTTAGTGTATCTGGAGCATTTTTTTAGATGGAAGTTACCAGTTCCCCTTTCTGTCTAGGATTGGATGATTGGAAGATTTGTCTTAAAATGAACTCGCAGCTGGGATGTTTTTATTCTTTCAACACAATGAACTGTAGTTGTTTCAACTATCTTTATATGGGCACCAGCGCATTTCTAGCTGTACCTTTCAAATTATTTTTCTAGGGAAGAAAGAGCTAGTGAATTTATTTTTGCCTGAACTAGGGCGCCTAGTGACAGACGCAAATCTTTGCTGCGCTCTGCATCTGGAGGTAAGATTCCTACTAGCAGGAGACAATTGGATGCATTTGTGTGCAAGTTTATCTAATTAGATAAAAGATGTGAACCAATGTTATTGATTTATTTCCCTTCATCTTCTACCCCTTCTTTTGTGGGGGTGAAAGGCCTTGAGGACCCTCAACTCTATACTTGACAGTGTCCCACGGGAGGAGAGAAAGAAGTTCCCTCTCTCTGAGGAGATCTGCTCACTCACGTAAGTGATTTTCCCTCCAGTTTCTGTGCCTGAATACCCTCTTCTCTGCGTTAGGAGATAGTTATTTCCATTTTAACTTGTGGCATTATGCTGTTTCAGGAAAGACCTTGCAAAAACTATATTGGAGGTTGGTGGTAAGAAGTTCTCCAGCTTTACCTCATCTGCTTGTTTATTATAGATGAATTATAATTTAAATTATATTTCTTTGTAGAGAGTTGATTTTTAGGGAGGAAAGTCAGATATGCTTTAGCAAAATATAAATAAAAAAAGTTAAATGTGGCAATGCCTTAGCTCTTTCTGGTTGGTATAAGTAATGCGTATTGACTAATCAGATACGCTAAACTCATTTATGTAGGAAAGTAATTAGATCAGGTTTATGTATGGGTTTACAGAATATGCTGGCTGTTAGCTGTAAAAAATTAAATTTTAGTTGCTTTGCCACAATGTGGACAAAATTTAGTTAACAAGGTTAATGGCCTCTTGAATGAAATCTTTTTTGTTTCCTCCTAATAGTAACACTTTCTAGAGTATTGCCTTGGTATGTGGGATGTGACCTAATCCTAGTGGGTTAGTGATGAGTCTCTGCTCCCATCCTTTTCCTGAGCCCCAAGCACATCTCCTGGTGCACTCGTGTCTGTCGTGGTTTGTAGTGCTCCTCTCACCTCCATTTCTCCTAGGGGAAACTGAGGCTAAAGCATGGGTGTGACTGTGTAGTATAAAACTGCAGGAACAGCAATGCTATAACCCTCTGTTATGCCAGAGGGATGATATTTATCCTGTGCTTATGTTTACCTGGCAGATTATGACGTTCAGGTTGCCCTTTCAGAAGCACTTTGTAGGTTAATGATAAAAAAATGGAGGGATGACCTTGTTCACCACTGGTTTGAAGATAACTATCTTGCTGAAGCTTTCAAAGAGATCAAGGATCGAGAATTTGAGACGGTGAGGGTGTTATTTTGAAAACAACATACTTGACAAGTCTGTATAGGGGCTAGTTTTGGTTGAGTTAATCTAGAGTGTCCTTGCAAGAGGTTCCTGCAAAGCTGATTTTATAAATACGTAAAGTTATTTGTGGATGGCATGTTTTACCTTTTTTTTTTTCTACTAATGTGGTAAATATTAAATGACACGTTGTTAAAATTACTCCTATTTCTAAGTTATTTTACCTATAAAAATAAGATTAAAATATAAATAATGCATAGATAAGTTAATTTGCAGGGTTTCTATTTGAATTCTTACTGGTCTTAACTTGGGTCCAACCTTTTATAGTAAATTGAGTGTTTCTTCCCAGTGGTCTTTGGTGTCCCACTGACAAGTTTAAAGCTTTTAACTGGACAGTAGGCGTTACACAGCAAATACTTATTCTACACTATAGAATGACTACTTGCAAAGGAAAAGTAGCCTGATTTTTTTAAAAAATAATGTGTCATTTGTCTTGAAGGACTGCAGAAAATTTCTTAACCTGCTAAATGAAAGGCTTGGAGATAAAAGAAGGTAAGCTGGGAAGCAACAGGATAAATTTGTGCTATCATTACTGCAGAGGGGAATAAATAGAATGGTAAAATGGATTGGTTTATATTAAAAAAATTACATCACATGTAAAGAATGAAGTTTTTTTAAGAAGGAAATTTTATGCATTTTTATGGTGATTCTTTTAAAAGTAAAATCAATGAAGATAATGTATCACAACTAAAATACTGTAGTTTCTAGCTTATCCAAGCTTAATTTACTTTTAGACAATTTGAAATTATTCTTTGAACAATAAGATTGGTTGCTAATCTTATTAAAAGTAAAATAATTGAAGTCAGACTCTAATGTTGAATATATTATGTGGAGTCTGCTTCTCTTCCAGAGTCTACTCGTTTCCTTGCATATGTGCTTTTGCTGACATGAATGAGGTAATAGCCCTTAAAGCTCTGTCACCTTCCCTACAATGTTATGGCTGCTGAAATGTTGCTTTTGTGGTAAATGTTTGGAGATTTTTTCCCCCTGCCTCTTTTTCACTGAAGAGCTCAATTTCTTGGACCATTGAGTGTAACCTTCTGTTCTAGCTGGAAAGTTTGCTTGTTTGTCACTTAGCTCCCAACTTACTGCTGCTGACTTTGCTGTTGTATCAGCCAAGTGATAGAGGCAATGCTTCTCTTCATGGTGATGACAGAAGAGAGTTCTAAAAAGAAACAGGAGGACAGGACAACACAGAGTCCTCTGGCAGAGCTGTTTCCAGACTGCCAGAAAACAACATTATCCTGATGCCCCTGGAGAAGAGTTGCAGATGCTGCAGTTTGCTTCACTGGTCTTCAGTTGAATGAACTGTGGCACCATTCCTGATGGTCACATTGAATCAAACCCACGTGGATGGAAGCTGGTTCCACTGCTTCTGCTTATTTCAAGTGCTCAGAAGCAGAGGTTCCATGGCTTCTTCCCTGGCACAAACACGCGAGTGTTTGTGCACTGCCTTTCCCTTGGCTGAAGCAGAGCCGTGTCTGACATGGGTGTGGTTGGATGAGCAGTGGGCTGGCACCCCCAGGGTGATCTGAACTCTTGTTTCTGCAACGCGTACAGATGTTTGCATAGGGTAACACTTTCCAGTTTTGTCTCATTAGAGAAAACTGTGACTCGTGCGGACCTTGTGGGGCTTTTTGGGGAACAACAGTGCTACTCTTCTTCCCCAGGTGAAGAAGCCATCGGATGAGAAACTGGAGGGGTTTTGGATTGACTTCAACACTGGCAGCCAGAGTGTGACTTTCTATGTGGATTGTGATGAGGTAACAGCAAAGCCCAGGTGGCCTTGTGTTAGCCCAAGCCAGTGGGCACTCTGTCAGCCCTTCTGACATGATGGCTTTGGTTTTCAAAGGGAGCTCTTTGGGACTCTGTGAGGCTGCCAAAAGAAAATGTCAACAATTACAGTGTGAAGGGTAAGATTTTTCCAACAACATTATCCTGTTTGGCTGGGGGGGTCCATGAGATACGTGGAGTAAACCTAAAATCTCACCATCACCAAGGTGTTTCTATCTGTTCTCCTCCCTCTCTGCCTTGTCCTTTGGTCATCCTGCACTATCTCTGCTTGTTGGACTGTGTGTGGACCCATTCTGCACAATAAGTCCCCCTCCTTATGCCAGCAGGACAGCCTGAGGTGTCAGTTTATAGGTGACCTGGGGAACAGCACAACCAAGACTCAGCAGGAGAGAAATGAGTGAACAGAGTAACTGGAAATGCAAGGGCAAGATGCAAAAGCCTATTTTAAAAATCCCAAGCACTTAGACGTTTTTGGATTAACAGAAGAATGTCTTGATCTAAAACAAATGTAATTGATTGTTTGGTTTGTTATTTTTACACAGAGAAGGATAGACAGATAATCGTTAAAATTTTTATGAAGATACCCACTGCTCTTAACAAAACAGAAGCAACAAAAGTCCAACTGGTTTTCAGTGCGGAGTTTGAAATAATAAGTGTAATTAGAAAAGTCCTGGGAGAAGAAAAACTAATGGTAAGCTCCAATATGTGGAGTTTTTTCTTAACTACATTTTACACTGGACAAAACCATTCAGGTTTGTGGGATTTGTTTTGTGGTTTCTTTATTTTCTCTGTGCCTCTTCATTGTATATTTGTCTTCCCACTGTGGATTTATGACACTTTATACAATGTTATAAGATTTGGCCTGGAAGAGAAATTAGGTGTGTTGGGAAAGTAGTTTCAGGGTATTCAACTTCATGATTTAAAAGTTGGAAGGTTAAAATTATTTGTTAACTAATTCCTTGTGTTATAACTTTTCCTGAGTTTCTGAAGTAGAAAATAAAGCCTATGGCATTTAAGTACCTAACTTCAGGTATGAACATGCTCTTATGTGTGGCTCCAAGTGTTACATAAAAACCTGGAGTTGTGCTGAAACATGCAAATCTTAGACTGACTTTGTAGGTAGGAGTTCAAGACAAAGAGTGGAGTACTTCCCTAAAACCTTAAGGTTTTTTATTAGCTAATGTAAAAACATAAATTGTGAGTAATTGTTTTTCTTTTTTCCACCAAATGTTAATATAGTTCATTTTTGATTTGTAAGCCATCTACAGTGTATGGTGTTAGCAGAAAAGCTTACATAACAGTAAATAATCATAGTATAGTGGCTGTCATTTGCCCTTAAAGGAGACAAGACCTTCCCAAATGATAAATCAATTAGTACCCACTGATTTGTTGTGCTGGCAATTAGCAACTGTCAGTTTTGTTATTAAGTAGCCTACTTTACTAGATAAGGACTACTCTTTTTAAGACCACCTTCACATGGGATTGATTCATGCCAACAGATAGTTGACTCTGAAGATGAGACTGTCCATCCTGGGAAGGAAGCCATGCAGAATGAAGCAGGTGATTTTTTTTTTTAAATTGTGTTATTTCATTAAATATAAATACCTGTTTGCAAATTATCACTTTCACTTGTAGTCCACAGCTTACTGTTAACTTCACTTAAAATGAAAGAGAAAAAGGAAAAAACCCCACAACAAATAAACAAGCAGTGCCCAAGCTCAGTCTTCTACTGCTCTGCCTTGTGAGCTTGGTAACTCTGCTTGTGGCAGAGGCTGAGTCCCTCTAGCCCAGGGAGTGAGGGCTGGGCACCATGGCCATGTGCTGCTGGAGTTGCATGGGCAGGGGAATGCTCATGGAGACAGGATCTGTGTGCTGACAGGTGGCCTGGCAAGGCACATTTCAGCTGCTGGCTGGCCTGTGGTGTGCAGGGGGTGCAGAACTGTTTCTCCATCTGCAGGTGAGGGGGGATGCACCCTCCTGTCCTCCCCTCAGCCTTGCCTGATGGCTGGTTTCTGGTTTGGCCATGCTGTGTGGGTGCCTGCAGAAGGGGATGGTGGCCTCTGGCCTCCTGAAAGCACAGGTTATTCTCTTGTGCTTGCACTTTGGCACTCAAACTCTCCTCTGAGCAGTGGGGTGCATATGGTGGGACAACCTCTACTAAAGCTTCCTGCAGGGAGGTGACTTCTCTTTCTTCTGAACAAGGTGATGTGCTAGAAAATCATGTGCTCCCGTCCCCAAGTGCAGTGAATGATGCCTTGGAGGTGCCTGGAGCTGTTGTGGAAGAACAGCTGGGGGAGCAGAAGTGCTCACCTGCAATCCCTATTTGTGAATAAAGATGTGTAGCAGCCAGTTCCTCTGCAGGAGGTGACCTGCTGCTGTAAATATCTTGTGCTGCAGGGCTGTATCTGTGTGCCTTAAGGCAGGAGAGGCTCTTAGCTGCACCTGGAATAGCCTTTATTTCCTTATTTTCACCACCCTACAGCCAATGCTTTGTGTTTCTTTGAGCTGGGCATGTTAATTTTCTATCATCAAATGGTGGTGCTTCCTGTGCTGCCAGTGAACGTCTCCTGCAAGGCATCTTCTTCCAGGATCATTTGACAGAGTTTTATCATGTTCTAAATTCAGTAGTTATTGAGGTAACTCAGAGCCTGAAGTACAGATGTGTCATTTCTGTGTCTGACCCAAAGGAAGGTCTAAGCCCAGCACTTGCCAAGAAAAAGAGAAAGTAGCTTCTTTCTTTCCTTCTCATGCTCTGAAATTCTTCTGTGAGTCCCCACAAACTGTAGATCCCAGACTTAAGGGAAAGCTACTTACAGCAGAAAAGCAAGAGGTGTGTGTGATCAAAATTGGTCTTAAAAGGAAACACTTCATCAGCTCAACTTTGGTATCAAATCTTTTGGAAAGTGGTTTATTTTCTGTATGATCTCTTAACTTAGAAGGCTAGGATTTGTTCTTGCTCCAAATCTGGCTGTATTTCAGGTTTTAGAGTGATTGCCTTTTGTGTGGATCCTTTCTTGGTGTAACTTGCTTGACAGATGTTTTGACATCTTCTAAGGCTGTGAAATCACAGCTCTTCCTACTGCTACCACCCACTGTCTTGAAAACAAATCAAGTTTGAAGAGCACTTAGGATAGCTAGCATTCTTTCTGTAACAATATTAAAAAGAAATTTTTGCTTTCCTCTAAGTTCCTGTGCATTTCAGAGTTCACCAGGTGAATACTTGGAAGAGCCACTTCCAGCTCTAGATGTCTGGGGCAGTAACTTCTTCAGTAGTCCTTCCCATTTTCCTCCAGTTACAGGCTAAAATAAGCTAGAATGGAAGTCCTCCAGCTTCTGGAGATGCAGATGACCTTGGAGTTCCTTTATCAGTGCCCACCATGGAACACACAGAGGTGCAAGGTGGGCACTGCTACTTGAAGCAGTCAATGAGTACAAAGGGCAGAAGGTAGTTAATATGCAGTGGAATAAATTTTGCAGTGCCTGATAGAGATTCAGTGGAGGAAGGCAGATAGTGGAGTCAGACACAAAGGCTTGCTCCGTGTCTTCCAGAGCTTAGCAGTCAAAGTAGTAATATAAGGAGCAAGATAATAAACTTGCATATATTCATCCAGTATCCATGAGCTTATATGTTTTTTATTTAGCATTGCAATCCTTCACTGGGTGCTTTGAAGATACTTGGGTTTGCTCTGTTAAATGTGAGCTTGGGATGTGCCTAGAAGGTTGTACTGCTGCAATTTATGCATGCCTGCGTGGGAATGGAAAGAAGGGGTAGTGAGTGTGTTCAGTTACTGCCATGCCATTCTCACCCCTGTTGCTGTTCTGCAGAAATACCTGTGCCCTCTGATGCACAGAGCAGGAGAGATCCTTCAAACTCTGAGAATGTGGAGACTCAAAAAGGCAACTTGACCTCTCAGCACAGGCAGCAGTTAACAGGCACTGTAGCAGTAAGTGTTTGGTGTATGATGGAACAGTCCTTGTGTCCCTTTTCCCTTCCTACACTCTGCCATTTTTACAGATGTTACTAAAACCTTCTCTCAAAGAAAACTGGTTTGTATCTATTAATCTCAAATACTTGTCTCCAGAGCTGCAATTTTGGCAAAATTGCTTTAGAAAGGGGAAAAAAAAAATCACTTCCTCTTATAAGAGGACAGTGGGATATTCTCAGTGAGAAACCCATAGTATCCCTTACCTACAGCTTAAAAGATTTTCATGTTCAGACAATGATGAACCTGCTTTGCAGCTCTTGCCACAAGCTACTGCTAAAAAATCTGTTTCTAAAACCCCTCACTTTTGAATTGATTGATCATATGCATGTTTTGTTCATGGTTTCATGTCCCCAAACAGAAAATGGTCAACTCTGGTGTTGCCATGGTTACAGTGAGCCAGCAGACTGACCTGGAAGATGCTAACCAAGGTCAGGCATGGCTCCCTTCAGTACCTTAAGTCTGACCCAGTTAAATGTCACCCAGGTGACATGCTGAAAGCTCTGCTTTTGTGGGTCTTATGGCAAAAGCAGATAAAATTTCACAATAGCTCCAGAGGGTAAAACTGTAGTTTCCTTGCCTTCTTCAGAAAAAAACTCCAAAACTCCATCTCCAGGGATGAAAGCTAAGCCTAGGTGAGTGTCTCACAGACAGAAAGTTGCAAAGTGAGGGTTTTTTATGGGGGTTTTGTATGTGTGTTTGCATTTTTCTCCTGGTGTTTTAATGCATGTAATTTTGAGGTTATTCTGTCAATTATTAAATTGAAGATTCTGTTTTGCCACCTGGACATCAAGGCTGTTTGCCTGGAGTTAGAGCACTTTGGAGTTGCTGAACAGTGGTGTTTGGTTACTAGATTGGTGGCTGCTTTGGTGTGACTTTTTTCTCATTATGGATTTAGTCCAAATGCAAGGTGAGCCCACAGCTGATTTACAGAGAGTTAAACTTCAGCTGTGAAACCTGAGCTTGCCAAATGTGAGATTGTTCATAATGGAGACCATGACTTTGTGAAAGATTATGTGAATTTGAATTCACCTTGGTGTGAATTCACCCTTTTTTTCCCCCAGGCCTTTGCAGGATAGAATTTCTAGTAGTTAAGGAGCTGGACTTGTGTAGAGCTATTAATTACCTTTCTTCTCTACGCATTAAACCATTGCTTTGGTGCTAATTGGTGCAAGGTTGTTTTTGTTTTGGGGGTGTTTTTTTCCCCCCTTAGTACTTCACAAATGTTTTGGTCTTTAAATGAGCAGCTCCCTCATGTGTCTTCTTGTCCCCAGTGAGAAGCCCCTAGAAGAAGAACCTATGGATGAGTCAAAACCAAAGGTATGTGTGCTTTGGGAGGTTTTCCTGAGTGAAGGGATACAGGGTAGGGAAGAGACATTCTGGTGGAGTTGCAGAAGAAAGCTGTGATGGGTTGACCCCCTCATGCCATTGAGCTGTGTCCTGAGCCCACAGGGTGTCACACCTGATGTGCTGTGACACTCAGCACCAGGAGTGAGCTGCAGAGGCAACACCTGCCAACCTCATTCCAGAGGGGTCAGCCAAGTGATTCAAGCTCGTTGGAGTTTATTCAGCACATGAGCAATGTGTTGTGCTGGTGTCCAGGAGTGCAGTGGTGTGTGGGACATGCTGGCATGTTACAAGGCTTGCACATCCTCCTCAAGAGGGAA
The DNA here is from genome assembly GCA_013398615.1 of Brachypodius melanocephalos. NCBI lineage: Eukaryota > Metazoa > Chordata > Aves > Passeriformes > Pycnonotidae > Brachypodius > Brachypodius melanocephalos. The sequence continues at coordinate 4,433,851 of VZSR01003809.1, forward strand.
TGTTTGCTTCCTGAATGGAAACAAGCCTTGGAATTCTACACATGTGTTTATTCAGTTTTGTATCTGGGCTCTAATGACTCTCCCATGTAGGAACTTGCAACCTGGGTAAACTACCAAGTAATTGAGAGTCATCTGTAGTTGCACTTGGAAAGTTCTATTGGCGTGTCCATGTACTAAGAAAAATAAGCCAATGCACTATGTGAGAAAAATTAACTTCCCAAAGCAATATTTTTGAGCTTAGGTACATATATAGACTTGTTCCTGGGTTTATGTTTCCAGGTGCTCATTTTAGATTTTTTTAAAATATATTTTTTACTGCTGGTTCCATTGTTTTGTAGCACTTGCCCACTGTACAGTGAATTCAAAGCTTTTGAACTTCTTTCTTTCCCTTCACCCTCTTGACCTCCAGTTTCAGCTCTGTGAGTTCCACACTTTGTGGTAGGAAAGTTGCACCTGGAAAATCGTTGTAGAGGGAGGAAGGAAGCTTCCTGGCACACCTTTTCTCTGCTTTTGGCAGGCTCTAGCTTCAGAACATGACTTTGGGTATTGTTGTTTTAGATCCTGCAACTCTCTCCTTTTCCAAAGAATGTTACCAGCAAAAAGAGAAATAGGAAAACAAGTTTGGCCAAGAAGAGGGCTGAAGGCAGGTATGACACACTAGCCTTTTGCCCATGTGGGAACTGGTGTACCAAGTCATTTTAGACCTTCTCAGGCACCCAGGGAGGAAGGGTGTCCCTGTAGGGGTGGCCTGACTGTACCTAGAACAGGCAGTAAAACCTGTATGAGGCTATGAAGGGTCATTACTTGTCTCTAGGGAACCCTTTGGATCCCCAAAGTGATAAAGATCTCAGAAGCTAACCCTAGTCTGCCAAAAATGCCCTCTATCCCTGTAATACTATGTCATGGCATGGTGGTTTTTTCCTTGCCCAACCATAATCCTCCAGTGAGTTGAGTTCTGAGCACCAGCTTCTTTCACAAATATTTAAGTTTTCTCCAATATTATCCCAGTTCCTTGGCATCACGTGTCCTAGGGTTTCAGGATGGCCTCTTTCTCAATTTGTCCCCTTCCCTCGCACTCACACATCTGTCTGTCTGCATTTAAAGCTGGAGGCACTGCAGGGAGAAGCACCTGAGGGTTTGGGGAATGTATGCAGCCTGTGGCACTGAAAGTCTGCCTTGTTGAGCCCTCCTCCTATGCTCTGCCAAGTGTTGTGTTCAAGTTAATGCCTGCTGCTGAGCAGGAGGGCAAATGAACTCTATGTGAGGAGCTCTGCTGCTGTTCTGGGGCTTCCATGGGGATCCTGCTTCAGCCTGCTGTCTTCAGCTCAAACAGCCTCCCCAAACCCCAAGTGCTTGGATTAATTTTTTGACAGACTGTAGATAAGAATAGGAAAACTTGATGCAGGGCTTCATGAAGTTTTTTTGGTTTATGTGTCTTAGGACAATTTGATACAGCAAATACCGGTTTTAAAATAGGAGCAGTAGCGTAGAAGTGAAGAACTTCTTATTTGGTCATTCTGCTCCCTCTAGTGTTTCGTCTGGAACTGAGCGTTTCCTTCCTTCGGGAAGTTTTGGCCAGGATCTCAGTTCTTTATTCTTCCCATTCTTTTCCTAGTAAAAAATGTACTGTGTGCTGAGCAATCGTTGTAGGATTTTTTGGAAATAGTTACGATTTGGAGAAAGCCATAAAGGTACAGACAGTTAAGTTTAAATGTTGGAAGACATGAAAACAAGATCTTAGAGGTACACAGAGAAAAGATCAGAAAACAAATATTAAATGCTAAAACTTCAAAAAGAGAATTAAATGGCATTTTTAAATGCTTCTGATTTTATATTTCCACTTATTACTTCTTCCTGCCATGTACTATTATGGGTGATGTGAGAACAAAATGTCCTGTACATAAACAGGGATAGGTTAATTTCTACGTTTTGAATATTTCTTTAAGCAGTTACTATTAAAAGACTGAGAATCAAGACAGACAGCAATAAGACTAGGTAGAAAAGGAGTGAGTAGTTCTTAGAAGCTTAGAAAACGGTACTTTCAGATATATATAGTATCTGAGGAGAGGGGGCTCAGAAAGAAACCACGTTATCACACCCCTATTCTTAATGGAATCCTATAGGTTGATTCTTCACTATTGTATGGCCACTGCCATATTTATGTTGCCTTGCAGGAAGGAGCTATATGACTTTGAAAACTCAGACTCCTCAAGTCATGAAAAGGTAAAGTTGAGACAGAAGCTCAGCACCTAATGGAGTAGTAACTTGCAGTAGGGGACATCATTTGCTGCAGAAATGCTGTAAGGATGGACACACTGTTATAGCAAGACGGACAACTGTACATCTGAGATTTTTTTGGTTTTGTTTCCTCTGTATGGTGAAAATGGGTTTTTTTGTTTTTTTGGGTTTTTTTAAGTGGTAAGAATGCTCATCATTACATGAATTTTATGGTGGGTTATGTGTGATAAAACCAACAAACATTTGAGCTGTTGCTTCAGTGAGGCCATGAGATGTCTCTCTGATTGAAGGCTAACCTCTGTGTTTTACTGCTTGCTGAGCATCTGCTTTGTCCTCCTAGGCTAAACAAAAGAGCCTGAAATCCACTTCAAGTTGTGCTTTGCAAGCTGGGAATCCCTGGTTAAAACTCAGTCCTCACAAAGCTTTTGTTGGAAATTGTACTTGACTTGCATTTGCAGACTCTCTAAACAAATAAACAAAAAGGAGTAAAAATTCATCACTTTTTTTGGCTGCTTTGAAACTTTGCCCAGAAGGGGCTTTCCCAGGGAGCTGTGATTTTGCTCCTGATGGCTTCCATCAAGGTGGCTGTGCTGGACAAGCCTTTTGGTTTTCAGTCTCCTCCCTGATGTGGGGGCTGTCACTGGTGCCTGCTGACTGTGAGGCGATTAGCGAATGTAACATCCCACACTTGTCTGTATTATAAACTGGACGTGACTCGATCCTTGCTACTGCCACTGGCTGTCAGCACGAATCCCTGCTCCATGGCACCTTGTCCCAGGGCTGTCCAGGGGCCCTGCCCCGTGCTGACACTGCTGCTGCCAGCACTGCTATTGATTCAAATGTCTTGTGATGCTGGTGCTTGAAATGAGCATTATTCATAAACCAAAGAAAACAGAAAAGAACTCTGTTTAAGGCTCAAATGTTTGTCTACTATGATTTATGACACTGTTTCAATCAACAAATCCCACTCCATTAAAAAGTGGAATTTCTGAGCAGGACTTGTAATCTATTTCCCTTCTGAATTCTGATATATTTTCAATATGTAGAGTATTTTATGGGGCAACTGGACTCTGAAACAACTCTCTGCTTTCAGGTTGCTGAAGCCAAAGGAAAGATTTTTGCCCAGAAAAATTCTTCACAAATTCAGAGGTACAGGATTATACATTCTGTTTATGAACCTTTTGCTATCTGAATAAGAGTTCATAGCTTTGGTTAAGATTGTTTAAATTAGGATCCAAAAGGCTGTATGATTTTTCAATATAGTATTTCCTTGCTTAGCCCCCACACTATCTGCAGATGTTATTGATACCAATATTTAAATTAGTACCTGGGAATACAAAGGTTACTGGAGAGAATAGTGACTCCTGTAAACTTTGACAATAGTAAGATTTTAACTCTAAAATCATCCTTTCTTGGCATATGCCAAAATGACCAATTTAATTTTTGAAAAATGCTTAAATTCCTTGCCTTGCTTTGGCTGCCTTCCAGTCATAGCAAGCTTCCAGGGCTTGCAGCCTCTGAGTATGCAGATTAATTTTAATTTTTAAAAGTGCTGATTTCTAGATATCCCTGAATTGCTAATTTCAAAATCCAGGCCAAGAAAAATTTGGCTGCTGTATGCTCTTTAACAGTTTGGTTCTTCTGCTGAACTCTTAAGGGACCTCCTGACACCTCTATTTATCTGTGCCCATTCTGCAGTGCTGTGGTGTGCTATTGCAGTGTTTGCTGCTCTAATTTGGGTCTTTGTGTTTCTTGGCAGGACTTATGAAACAAGGAGCAAGAACAAGGAATCAAACAGCCTTGGGAGAAGGCAGGTAGGTTGTCTATGCTTTTGCATTCCTAGAGCCTTTGATTGTTTCCTGTTTGAATGCTGTGTATTTCTACCTGTACAAATTTGTTACACCCTTAAAGAAGCTGAAGTTTAAGGCCTACCCAGTGCAGAGGTGGAGGAGTGTGGTTCTGGTAGCCCCTAAATACTCTGTCTGTGTTACCTGTTCCCCCTGATGCGCTGCTGGATGCAGCTCAGACATACTGAGCCTTTCCTCCTGGTAAAAGTGCTCCTATTTCAGGCACAGGGGAGAGAGAGAGGCAAGAAAGGAGGATACTCTAAAAACCCCATGCTGGCAAAAGGAAAACATCTGCCTCTCAGTGTTTTTTTACAGCTGTCTCAACAGCTGGCTGTGGTTGTTTTGGCAGATGTCACAGCTTTACATGTTATACTGTGAGGAGGAAGAAATGGGATAACTTGGTGGCAGCTGAAATGGAACTGTTAAGGGGCTTCTGAGTGAACAGGACTTAATTGTGTCTTTAGTCCAGTTACAGGAAACATCTTTTCTCTGAAAGCAACAATGAGAACACAAGTCAGAGTGAGAAAAGCTGGATCCTTGACTCTCAGGTACAGCTGGTGCCAAAATCCGTTGACTATACCCGAAAAAGACCCAGGGTGAGAAGTAAATTAAAAGGTAAGCTTAGTCCCCTACTGACACTTAGCTAAGCATGATGTACTGCACTGCAGAAAAGTAAATGCTGATGATGGTTTGAAGAGGAGAGTTTGGCTGAATCCTGGCTCTTCTGAGTGGGAGAGAGCAGACTCGAAGCCAGCAGGCAGAGATGCATTGCACACCCTTGTGTTTGAACTGGGTGTCCTGTCTCATTCCCAAATTAGGATTTGAATGTCCAGGTGGAAGTCTGGCACCTAAACAAACTGTGTGGGTGCAGCCCTCTGTGTGATGATGCTGAAGAGCCCATGGGTCCTGAGCTCATGGCTGTGTTGGTGCTCTTGGCTGCATTAGGAGGAAGATCCCTCTGAAGCTACCACACCTCCTCCCTCTGAAGCAACCTTCCCCTCCTCATCTCCCCAGAAACATCACTGACTTGAGAAGTAAACCTTGCAAAACCTCGCAGGTTTTTGGCCATTCTGCTCCCCTGTTTTTGCAGTAATAAGCCAATTATCCTCTAGGTGTCAGATGTGATTATCTCTGATAGTATTCTCTGCTCAGGCCTGACCAACAGCAAACCTCCCCTGCAGCCATGGTCCAGGGCTGTCTGCTGCTGTGACCACCAAATGGAAAGCAAACGGAATGAGATTAAATGTTTCTCTTCCACTCATGGAGAAATGATGCTTGCTTGTGTAGCTGTTGGATTCTGTACAGATTAAAGAGAAAGCTGAGCTTCAAATTATTCTTTATCCTGGGTTTCCAGGGCAGTTGTTCTCACTCCAGTGTCAGCCCACGTGTCTTGCCTGGGACTTAGGGACTGTCAGACAAGATGCTGAGTCTGTCTTTTGGGTTTTTTTTTTTTTACTTTGACTGCTCTGGATGCAGTGAGTTGTGTATGTTTGCATTGGTGCATCTGTCTTTGTTAGAGAAAGGTTGGGTTTTTTAAAATTTAATGGAAGTGTTGTAAAGTTTTATCTTGTAAGTGTCTAGAAAACCAAAACTGAAAAGATTTGCCTTATGGCTAACTCAGTTAACTGGGTAAAGTACACACTTTACATTGCCAGTAACCAGGGAAGCTTTTCTTCTTGCAGTGCTTCCAGTATCTTCTGCAAGTAGTGGCAGCGACTACGAATCAAAGAAGGTAAGAAGGTGTCATGCTTTAGTGCCTCAGATTCAAAAACATTATGGATGTAAAATGTGTACTGATGAGTGACAATCAAGTGAACTGGTGTTATTTTATTTATTATATATATATTTATATATTAAATATATTAATATATTTATTATATATTATATTATGTTATTTATATAATAACTGGTGTTATTTATTCTGATGGAGAGATTTGTCTAAGTGCTATTGAGACACTATCAGTCTAATAGAGGAGACTTTAGGAAAACATGGTAAACTTCATGTTAAATGCTGCATATCAAATATGTGTGTGTGTATATATATATATATATATATACACATATTTGAAATATGAAAAGTCTGGGGGGAAAAAACTCTCCAGAACTAGTAGTCACACTAAAAGCTTTTATTTTTGCCTGGAAAACTTTTCTTTCTTGACTACAATACTTCTATTCTGCTTATGAAAAACATTATCAAATGTACATCTCCAATGTCTAAAGGGAGAATTCTTGCATGCATTGAACTTCAGGGCACAGGTCTCCTTCAGTGCTGGATGGAGCCATCAGTATAGTAGACATATTTTAAGTACATGCCTACTCTTAGTGTATTTTAAAAACAAACCAAACATCCAAAACAGCACCCCAACCCCTACTTCTGTAGTAATGTTTAAATAATGCTTAGACTTTGTCTTGCTCTAGGAGGGAGAATCAAGGCAAAGAACTCAAAAGGAGACGCTAAGGAAAAAAAGCACATTTAGCTCCAAGGGAGATGATTTGCCCACAGTGAATCTTGCTGGTATTTTTATTTTAATCTTCTTCAGTGCATTAGAAGAGTTTTGATATGTGTGGGTCTGTACTTTTTGGATGAGTTTTTTTTGATGGTGACTTTTTATTTTTCATTTTCACACTTTTCCTTCACATTTTTTTGATAAATATTTGCCTTGTGATATTTCTTTGTAATGGCTATGAGGGGTAGATACTGTCTGTGTAGATAGTCTCATGTACAAGGAGAAGATAAGCTGGTGCTATTGAGAGGTGAAGGGATGAACTTAATTGACAACCACTAAGAGAACAGTCATTGGAGTCTGAGCCACCACCTCTTCCCTGTGTGATGACATAAAGGAGAAGACAGAGGGCTTGGGGTTTATTTTCTTAAATTGAGATTTCCAGTCAATACAGGATTCAAACTCTGTAGCCTGTGTCATTTACTAATCTCTCACACAGATGAAACGCTCTCAGATGAGTTTGAAGGGAGTCCACTGCTGCTTAGTGTGTCTGCCAGGAGCCCTTCCAGTGACGTGGAGAAGGCCACACAGGTACAGAATGCAGTGCTTAGCTTCCCTCCAGTCTGCTCTCAGGCTACCTCTACCTGAAACCAGCTTGTCGTGTCCCTTTGCTTCCCGTAGCGAGACAAGTCCCTGGCAGCTTCTCCTCAGGGCGGGTACCTTCTTATTTTGTTTTCACTCTCTCCTTAGAAGTTTCATGGTACACCGGCCAAATTATCAAGAGAGGAAGAAAGCACCAAGCGGAAGGACTCAGGTTTGTTACTCTTGATAATGTGGAAGAGTTGGTTAAAAGCAGAAAGAGGTGGTGCCAAAACTGTTATTTCCTTTCGAAGACAGATTAACACTGGCTTTTTTGAGATTACTTTTTTTTTCCTTGAATTCTGTTTCTCTGTTTTGTATATCATGGCAGACTGTGGTAAGATGCTTTTGCATACATTTCTGAATTCATTGCTGACTCTTAAAACCTTTCCTTGATTATAGGGAGACTTGTAGTGTAGGCGAGAATTTACAAGCTAATGACCCAAGAGACACACAAAAGATAATTTTTAATGTTTTGAAAGTGGACTGCAACTTCCATTTGAACAAAACAAGCATCTCTTCAAGTCACTGATTTTCTTTATACCTAAGAACATAAATGTAAACCACTGCTATAAGCATTTGTTAAATGGGGAGTTGGATAATGCTTATTACTGCTGTAGCTTTTTTAATAGGTAAGTGGCACTTCAGGATCTTTTTTTAAAATGAAACTGAACTTCTATCAACTCACTCAGAAGTGGAGCATAGTCTCTTCATGGTTGGAAACAACTGAACTTCAAGCAAGTCAAGCAGCAATGGGGTTGTTTCTATCCTGATAATTCTCAGTGCTGATACAGTTCTAAGATCGGAGTTACTGTTGTGACTATGAAGTGAATCACTGAAGTTTGGGTCTTGGACAAAAGCATCTCTTTTCTCATGAGCTGGCTCTGTTCGTGTTTCCAGTATGTCTTTTACGTGTCCAGCATTTTCGGAATACACCTTCACTGCAGCAACACATCTGTTTAATTTTGGGGGAAGATAGGTGCTGAAGATTTCATTTTTATCACTGTTTGCTGTACAGCCGTACAACTGGACAGGAATTGTTGCCATGCAAAGGCACAAGCAGGATTATGCCCAGAAATTTCAAGTGCAATTTCTGACTGCATTTGAACTCTGTGAACCTTAAATCTACTCCAGGGTACTTCCCTTGGTCTGACTGTCCCCCTTGTGCTCTGCCCCACCACCTTCTCTTCTGCCCTATGGAGACTCCAGGGAGATGATTTGTCAGACAACTTGCTGAGTTCAGCAAAGTGCACAGTGAGACAAAAGGGTGGGAGTCCAGTTTGTTTCTTTGGTTTTTAGCAAATTTTCCATAAAGAAGAGGTTGCAGATGTGATTTGGATTGATTCAATTTTCTTTTCAAAAATGTTCTTCATAAGTAGTTTGAGAGCTTGGGTTGGAAAAGAGAATGGGAAGAAGCTGGACACCAGAGATTTTTGATAGAGTAGCAGGCCAAGGAACGAAATGAAAATGAAGACGTGGAAGCTTTCCAAATACTTGTGTAACACTAGGCAGGCTAGTTCCCTGCTTTTGCAAGGGAAGATGCACATGAAGTCTTATCCTGTCCTGTGTGATGCCAGACCATAAAAAGAGGCTGCCTTCTTTTCTGGAGCATTGGTAGTTTCAGTGGTGGTTTCTCCTTGAGCAGGCACTGTCACATACCTCATGTAAAAGAACAGATTTTTTCTAAAACTCTTCTTCTATTCTCTTTCTAGATATATTGAGTGACACTATCATTAAAAAGCCTAAGTTTTCTAGTTTGGAGAAGAATCATTGGCCCTCTGAGATTAACCATACACCAAAGAAAATTTCTGATTCAATAGAAGAGGAAGTGGAGATCCACAAAGGTAAAATCCAGTTGGTAACTAATGTGAGGTGCTTAAATGCTTTTGGCTTTTCTTTTGTTGTGGTAGAAATCATAGTCACATGGAAGCTTGAAGAGATGTATCTGTAGAGAGGCCAACTTTTCCAAAATCCAAAAGTCAAAATTAGAGGGAGGTATTGCAGCACTGCCAATGACAGTGGATACTGTATATGTAGGGGTGTGAATAAAGAAATTTGTGTTCCCCTTGGTCAGCTGCTCCATGATATCCACACTTTCTAGTCTATCCGAATAGTGATTTTCCAGAGCTATTAAAAAAACATCTAACACAGGAGTTAAAAAAAAGGCATGCAGATAATGGACAAAGTAAATGCAAAATACTAACTCTGAGCACAAGAGGATCAGGTTTTCCCTGCAATACATAAGTAGAAGACAGCAAACAGTGGTGGCCTGACTATCTTTCACCTTTATTCTGTGCATTTGCCTCAGTACCTGTAAATAGCTCATTGTGTTGCTCTCTTGTGCCTGTCCTTCCCTGCTGCTCTCTAACATGTATTTCTCTGGAGACTTTTGAGCCAGTTTCCCTCCTTCTTGTGAGCTCTAGAAGAACAAGGCCCAAATTCCAGCTCTTAGCAGAAGTTGTTGCTCACATGAATGACAATCCCTTCAGTAGCAGGAAGGTTTATATTCCGGGAAGTCTTCCAGCGTGGTGGTAACTGGGCATGTGCTTTCTCCTAGGTCAGAAAATGGATGATAGCGTAGATGAAGTGTTTTTTTCCAAGATGCTCCACGAAGACTTGAGTGATTCAGGAGTGATTTTTGCCTTTGATAGCTTTATTGGCCAACTGAAGAAATTGTTCTGGGTAATGCGAGCTTTTTCAACATGTGTGGCAATTGATCATGTTATGTGAAATTACCTTTTTTATCTCAGGGAGAACTGGTGCAAATATCCCATCTTTAGTTTGTGTTCAAGAGTAGGGCTTTGGAGGCAGTGTCTGTTAGGTCTTAGAGGTATTCTACAGAACTATTGTATTCTGAGAAGTGTTACAGGGAAGGCATAAAGGAAATTTTAATTAGCTTATTCCTAACACAACACTGCCCTGAAGTTGCATGGGTTACATCAAGGCTTGTTGGTGTAACTACTGTGACTGAGTTCAATCAGATCGTATCTGCAGCACCTATGTGTCTCATCTTACTGCAGATTAAATTTGATTTAAGATGGTTTCTGCTAAGATGAGTGAAGGACCTGCAGAGGAACTTGTTTTTCAGGGAAAGGTTTTGCAAGCTAGACTTCTAGGTTTTGGCTTGGGCCATTGCCTATCCCTAACTGTGCATCCTTTGGCTAGTCCCGGTACAAAAGGATTGAGATCAACACGCAGGATGCCCTGAGATCTTCAGAGAAGAACTTGTCTGCCCTGCTGAACCAAATACACAGATGTAGGTAAGTGGCCTGGTGCTGGCTGAAAACAACTTCAGTTTAGTGGCAATTTTGATTTATAAGGAAAGCCAACCTTACAGCTGGTTATTGCGCTTATGGTTTGTATGGCAAAATAGCTTGTGTGTGTCTTTTTGTTGTTGTTTTTGCTTTTATGCAAGAAGAGTTTCAGAAGTATAACTCCTGTCATTGATCCTAATTGTCCTGTAGGAGGGGTGGATAGGTTAATTGATAAAAAGCCAGCTTGATGGAGCAGTCCTTGGACTGTCTTCTGGTTGTCATCAGCTTAGTAGCTTCTATTTCTAAATCTTTTAAGAAAGAAGCCAGGCTGTGACTTGCTTAATGAAGTGGAGGAGAAGAAAAAGGACCTCTCAGATCTTGATTTCTTAGATAGAAGCTAGATGAAAGAATTGATTCCAATATTTATGGATTTGGTATAAATTAGATACTTACATCTTCTACCATACTTGTAAGTCTATCAGGCCTCTGTATCTCTTACACATTCACTTTTTAGGATTTCGATCAAATGTAGTATGAAATAACAGTCTTTAAAGTGAAAAATCCCTGATATCACTGGGACCTCTATGAGTAGGATTTGCTGTTGTTAAGATACATGGAGAAGTTTGAGTTCCAAAAGAAAAAAAAGTGGGATGTTTTGTGACGGAAGATAAGAGTAGATGGCAGTGAGATGCTTCCATGCTTGATTGCCAAGCAAGTAGCTTGGATCTAACCAGGATCACAGGATAGTTGGTGCAGGGCTGTGCCAAACTTTTCCTACTTTAATTCAGCTGGGAATAGTGGCAAACCCAAGTCAATAAGAATATTGCGACCACAACCTTTCTTAAGGTTTAGAAATTGCTGGCATGCTGTGGCAACATATCAAACCCATGACAGGAAAATCCGTAGAGGCTGTTTGTGTCAAGATGGAATCATAGAATGGTTTGGGTTGGAAGGTACCTTAGAGGTCTTCAGCGCAGGAAATCTCTGCTGAACTCCCTGGAGGCTGGGAGAGCATGCAGTGCAAGTGTTGTCCTGGGAATTCATTTGTATGTTCTGTCCCAGTCCTCTGTTACTGGCTGCTATTTGGGACGGGCTCTTGAGCCACATTTATCTGCAGTGTGACTTTGGTGCTGCTATGTGACATGCTCTGTGACATATCTGAGAACAAATCTGCCCCATGTAGTTCAGCAGTGGAATTTTCTTCTGCCACAAGGAAGGTTTGGTGCTGAAGGCGTTGTTGTCCACCTTGTGCGACTGCACATCGAAGTGGCAAAATTGTTTCTGCTATCCATCACTAGGCTGAATAAATTTGAGACCTTCCAGAAGATTGTTGTTGAAGAGCTTGCCAACCTTGAGAAGGAAACTCAAATTCTGGCAGCCATGGAGAAGGACGCACTGGTGCGTACAGCTTCTTGTGTGCCAGCCCGAAAAGGTGCCCCTTCTCAGGTAACGGGGTTTTCTTTGGGGGTCTTTTTAGGATTTCTGGAATGCACAGCTGCTCAAACTGAATGATTTCTGCAACCAGCAAAAACAGAGGTACGTTTCTGCCAGCTGTCCTGCATGCTCACAAGCTCTCTGATGATCACAGAGGGTACTGGTTTGGCTGGGGGTACCCTTGCTGGTAGATGGGAGAGGATTCTAAAGGTAGTATGGCATCTTGACTTGATGTCCACTGATTGAGCTTTTGCAGCCTTGTGAGGGTTTTCAATTGGAATTAGAATATAATGAGGGAACTCTGTGTGGGCAGTTGTGCAGGAGAGGAACCTTGCCTGGGAGAGCTGTACCAGGATCTGGAATACTGTGCAATACACCCTCTCAACAGGATGGTGTCTAGGGGTCAGAGGAGGTGGAAGGAGGTGATCTTTTCCTCTATAAAAGACACTGTTGGCATAAATGCTGAGCAAAACCCTGCCAATCTCGAGGGGTTTTTTGGTGGTAAATATATCTGTTCAGGCTTTATCAGTAAGTGCTTCATGAAAAACCAGCTAAGATCACTTTTCTTTCAGAATTGAATCTGTTGACTCAGCCCTGGGCGCAACGGCAAAGAGTTCTGCCGACATTGTCCAGAATACAACGGTATGTGTGATACAAACACAGCTCCCTGTGCTTGAGGGACTGAGCTCTGGCCTGGCTGATCAATGTTGGGAGGGAGAAAATGAAAACAAAGTACTGGGAGGGGGAAGCCTTTGGCTGGCTGCTTTGCAGGGCTGGTTCTTTGTGGGATGTCTGGTCCTGGTGCATGGAAAGCATTGAGAAAGAAATGTTTAACAAGGAGAAGAGGTCAAACAGTACTTGCCTAGGGAAGAAGATAAAGAAAAGGGCCATCAGGTAGTGATGTTTCTCCTGGGTTCACAGTCTGGGGCAGTTTCTGTGTAGTTCATGACCCTCAATGCATTTGTCCTTGGAGTTGTGCATTCATGACAACCTTTGGCTAAGGGCTCTGCAGTCTAACAACACCTTGCATGCTTTCTCTCATCTGCTTTTTAGTCTGGTAACAGCCAGCCTTGGTGTATTCAAGTGTGATTTTTAAAAAGCAATCTTTTTTATTTAACTTATATACTGGGTAAATATTCTGTTGAAGTTCTTAAGCTCTCCAGTCTAATCACTATTTTATGCCCTTGTAATTTTATGCTCCTTTGTAAATTAAGACAAATACTTTGCTAATTTTGATACAATGCTTAGTTTCCATGTGGTTCACCCATCACATGGATGTGTTATTTTTGCTACTGCTCCTGTTCCAGGTCTGTGTGCACACCTGATGGCTTTGAGGGTTTAGCATTTCTGCAGTAAGACTGATGGATTACTGCTGTGTGTGGGATGCCATGTGCCTGCACTTCACAGAGCTGAGAAAGCTCCCTGTGTTGAAGTAACAACTCTGCCTGTGGTCACCACAGTGGACTGGCCTGGGATATTAGAAAAGATGCTGAAAACCAAGGACTTGTCTATTTTAGCAGTTAAACTTGCAATCCTGAGCCTTTCCAAAGAGAAATGCTTCTATTATGAGCATTGAGTTGCTGAGGGGCACAGGTCCTCCTGAATAAGGACACCTAAAGGGCAGCAGAGCTGAGAAAGGAGTACTTGTGTTATGGGAGCTGCTCATCCTGCACCACATGTTCCAGAGTAGGTGCTTGAGAATTAAGAGCTGAGTCTAAACTGTGCTTCCAGGATCTTTGCAATTTCTTATCTTGTACAGTTTCAACATTTGTATCAATTTTTGTGATGTTTTCTCTTATCTTTTTTTTTGTTGTTGTTTTTCCCTGCAGTATGAAAACCCAGTGAAGAAGGCAGAAGAAAATGTGTTCATTGTTCCTTCTGACTAGCAAACCCCTGAATTCATTATTGCTCATAACATTTGAGCACTTTGTGTGCAGCATAGAGAAGATGCTTCTGTGAAGGATGTTAGTCTATTTTATATGAAAAGAAAAAAGAGGAGGAAAAAGCATTATGTTGAGCCTTTTTTTGCCTAAAAAGAATATATACTGCTAAGTGTTCTAGTTGTGACCCCTGTGTTGATAATGAGTTTTTCTGAAAAATTGCAAGATTGGATCTATCATATATCAAAGAAATTGAAAAAATGAACTAAAGATAATGATAGTCAAATTGATGGATATATTGGCTTACTTTGACTGTTCTGCTAACTTTCTTTATCAAGTGTAAAAACACTTAACAGTTGATTCAAAGTAAAAAGTTGTTTGCATAGGATAACATTCTCACTCTTTCCTTCAAATTGATGCACTGTGAGTGTCTGGAAAGGTACTCTAGTCCTGTGTACCTTGCACAGGATGCGTTATGTGTAGCCTCTCCTGTGTGCATTTAAGTGTGGGAGCTGCTGGCTTGATACCATTGCCACTCAATTCTGTATTGAAGAGCTGAAGGCAGAAAGGGACCTATTGGCCAGATTTCTGACAGCAAGCTGGGGACTGCAGAGGGCAAGAAATTTGGAGACATGAACAGAAAATGACAAATGAAGCAGGAGAAATTATTTTTGCAGCCAGTGACTTTTGGCTCCAAGGAGAGTTCAGAATACAGTGAACAATGCTAGGATTAGACAAAATAGCATCACAGATTTCTAGAAAGTAAGCAACAGATAACCCATGCTATTTACTATTGTCCTCTGCTATGACAAAGTGTGACAGAGGTCCCCAGAATACAGTTGCTCTTCACAAGTGAACGTGTTCTTGCAAAAACAGCATTAGTGCTAATGTACCTTACTGAAGTTGTGGAAACATGGCAGGTTTCCAGGCTTTGGCTTTCTATCTCCTTAATTTATAGAACCAGCCTCAGATTGCTGCATAAGTTGGAGTTCAGGGAATCCTCCCCTGCACAAAACATACATTCATAACAAAAGCCCAAACCCTGACAGGGTTTGTTTCATAACTGAAATAAGGGCTGATGCCGTTCCTGCTTGAGAAGGTCACACAGGGTAGTACCAGCACAGAGAACAGCAAGAAGCTGCTGTTGCAGCTGCTTTACTGTTTTATGCTTATTCCTTTATCTTAAGCAGTCCTGACTAGGGTTGGCATGAGCTGAAGTTTGTTCATCCACATCAAGATGCACTTGGTGTTTTCCTCATGGGGTGGTTTAAAAGAAAACACCTCTTCAACCCTGCCCTTTCCAAAGGTTCAGATCTACTGGTCTACCCCCTCCTATTCCAATTGTGAAGGGCTGGAATGCTGAATTCACATCCACAGGCTTGTGCTTGTTTCTTTGAGGGCTGGCCCTAGTGACCTGGCTACACTGCAATCCTCCTGCAACTCTCCAGTGTCTTTACAGCTGCTGTTTGACTCTAGGCTCTCAAAGCACTCAGTTGAAGCAGCTGTGACTTTTGGGAGATGAAGCTGTAACCTCTGTGAGCGGCAATGCTTGAGCCTGGTAAAACCAGTTTTGCATCTCAGCAAGAGAGTTTTTGGCATACTCTGGTCCCACTAGTGTGGTGGCATACTCTGAGGGCCCCAGCAATGTCATTAACCAAAACAGGCTTTAAGATATCAGCCTGAATAATCTGATCCTTTCACTATCCTATTGCCTGGATGTGCCAGATCCTAGATTTGGGGCTTTTACTGCCTGAGTAGTACCCTGAGGTTCTGGCTATAGGAGTGTGATAAGGCTTGCACTGCCCCACTGCTGCTTATGGAGTTCACACTGGTGATTGTAAAGAGATGCCTTGTGCTGTGTTGCTTCCACTCCTAAATTCCAAGGTGAGCCTTCCAATAATTCCCACACAAATGCCGATATTCTGTGGTTTTATTCCCCGCTACCTGGCCCAACATGACCATGCAGCCTGGGCTATCAAGGTGCTTGACCTGGAGCAGCCCTAACAATTGGGATGAGCTGCCCGCACTGCGGCTGCTCCTGTGCACTGAGCTCTGCAAAGCCACAGAAACAGCGCTGGGAATTCGCACCCTCGGGACACGTGTCATCTCCTTTGGGATGGGTGTTGGCCCGCTTAGGCTGGCTCATCTGCGTCTCCAAGCAGTCTGCTGCCCAAAGGGAAGATTTGAAGGAGGAGGAGGATGAGATGGGATGTCTCTCTCTGGTTTAAGGTGTTGTTTTCTTTTTTGTCAAACTATGACAGTAGTGGTTGACTTTTTTATTTTCTTTTTTTGTATCTGAGGTTTTTGATGGATTCATTGCTCTCTTAAGTTCAAGTTGCTAAGCATTTAAGCTTTGTCAGCACCTTGAGGTAGATGTGTAGAAACATTTGTTTTGCTACATTTCCTCACCCTTCATGTGTGTTGGCAGAAGACTCTCCTGGTGTCTCCTGTAACTGTAAAAAGTTAGGAATGCTTTTTATCAAAGAATCTTTACTAGGTAACTTACAGAATGCATCAGGCTTATTTCTGTGCCTCTTTTTGTTGCATCTCTGCCTAACCTATAACTATAAAGCTTGGAAGGTGAATGTTGAGCACTTCAGAGGGCATGGATAAAGGAAAAATCAGGGTTCCTTACTTAGTAAAAATTGCCATAATGTTCTATGCCCCTGTGCTTGGTGTTAACTGTTTTATTGGAAAAGTCTGAACCCCAAAAGGCTCTTTTAATCATGGGTATGGGAGAGCAGAAAGGGATGTCACACTGCTTAAATACCTTCTACCCCTGCACCCATCTTTTGCTTCACATGAAACACTTCAGCTTTTGAGCAGCTCAGTGTATTCCATCTTGATAACGTGTGAACTGCCTAAGGTGAAAGTTTTGGACTTTACTTATGGTTTTGCCATCTGTAGGCAGTAGAAGTGTTTGGAGACCGCATCTGGGACAGAAATGACATTTTCTGACCTTGGACAGCCCATCTCATCCCACTTCCTGCACTGCTGGGTCAATTAAACATATTTGAGTTTAACCTCCTGAAGGTCTAAAGTCCATCTGGTTTCTGCAACAGATGTGTAACTGGATAACCCTAAAGTTACCTTTTGGAAGGTAGGTAGCTGACCCTGGCAGGTTTCCTTTGCCCTTCCCACTTCATGCTTTTTAAAGTGCTATTCATCCAGATATTTATTTTCTTCCCTTCAGTGCAAATAGCTCAATTTTCAACCTGTTCAGTTTCCTTGATTCTTATGAGCCAGAACAACAAAGATGGAGGTGCTGAGGTGCAAAAAAATACACACCAATACCCAGAAAAAGAAACGGGAAATATAAAAGTTCTGGTTAAGGACAATTGCTTCGTTCATTTTAAGCTCTAAATAGGATTTAATATGAAACTGACTGTAACCCCTGCTATTTATGCTGCATCTCTTTCAGGGGATGATGCTGTGCCAAGTGCTTGTTTACCTGCACGTTCTCTGCTAGTCCAGTGGCCCATCCAAGGGCAACAGCTACCTCATGTCAAGGCTGTATAAAGCCAGAGAAAAGCATGTCCTCTGTGGCTGGAAATGAGCTGTGTGTTTGCCCTGGCCTGGGACAGCCCACCCTGCTCTCTGTAAGGCGTGCTGAGGTTGGCTGGAGCACACAGTGACAGGTCCTGCTTCTGCAGGCAGTAGAACTGTGTGTAAGAGAATAATGCACTGGAAAATAGACATGTTTATAGGAACAGCTGAGAGCTATTGTGTATTTTCAATCTCAAATCTCATTTTTGAGATTTGGAGTTTTCCATTCTCTCACCTGTTTTCTACCATCACGTTTGAATCGAAAACAATCTGATAACCAAATGAAGACTTGATAGGCAAATACAAGCTTTGAACAAACAAGTTACTTCAATATTAACTTTGTTCAAAAGCCCAAGTTTTTATAGGTAGAGGGACAAAAAAACTGCACGGAAGCTTTACACCAACACCAGTGAAGGTGGTGCATAAAGTTACAGAGATTATTTTTGAATCTGATACGAATGCCCTAAAAAGCTTCTGAAAAATTTGGAGAACAAAAGCAGCCTCAAGTAAGCAGTGACCAGCCCAATGTGATCCCTTAAGGAGGAGTGGAGACAGCCTGATAGTAAAATTTGTTTATTTACAATGTTATGTATTACAGGAAAATCAGTTTAAAAAGTCAATGCTTCTCTTTCTTCAAAGTTTGCGGCATTTTGAAGATGTTAAGACATATCTGAAGAATTTTAAGCATACCTGATTTCAGCCTTCCTGGCTGATCTGGATCTGCAAGGTCTGAGACCATCTCTGTTTTTTTCCTTTTTTTTTTTTTTTTTAAATTTTTCTTTTTTTTTTTTTTTCCCAGCCCTTTGTATTTCAAGTAAGGCATTTATTTATTTCCTTTTCTTTTGAATGAGGTTTCAACCAAGCAAAAGACAGTATCTATGGGTTTGATTGCCGTAGTAAACTTTAACACTTAGCACAGCTGACGCTTTCCACCTTGATAGTCAAATACATGTTTTGCCTGTCAAAAGATTACGGACTCCACTCGGCCTAAAATCCATGCTGGGCCACACGACCCTTTTGTTGCCTGCCTTAGATGGATGGTCCAGCTCATTGCCTTGTCCACTGTCTTTGTCAGCTCTTTCAAATTCCTCTGCCTTTATTCTGGCTTCCAGTATCAAGCTGATTTCTACAGAGCTCTGAGGCTCCCCCTTCACTCAGGGCTGTGTAAATCACCCTCTGATCCAACCCACTAATTTCTCACATCTTGGGATTTTTACAGTATCAATAAGAAATACCTGTAAAGGTTCTGGAAGGGCCAGTGAGAAATAATATCTGCATACAGTGTCCAGGCTTTGTGAATGCAGGCTTCTTGGGTTTGTTTGGTTTGGGTTTTTTCTTTTGGGTTGCTGCTTTCCCCCTTATTGAGTGTTAAATAAAACCCTGACTTTCAGTAAGTGAGGTTTCATGATCAACTTCATGAAGAGTGGAGAAAGTGTGAAAGTGTACAGTTAGATCTGGGTTGGTGTGGTGGTGTAAAACTGTTTGCATAGTGCAGTTATTTTGGTTACCCGCTTCATGATGATGTAGGTCAGCAGTCAGGCTGCTAAGAGGTACTGTGCTCTTGCTGTAGAATTTTGGGAATTTCAGTTTTCTGAGGGAGCAGAAAAGTTTTGTCCACATTGCAATGGAGCTGATGCTGGCTGGAGACAGATGGCATTCAGTGGGACTTTCAAGCAGAACTCTGACACAAGACACCCTTCTTCATGCTATTTTCTCCTGCTTTTACTGGACAGCTCCATCTGTTCTTCTTCCCCTACTGTACCACTTCCTCAGCCCCTTTCCTTCCTATCCATGAGCCCTCATGTCTGTGGTCTCTCGGGCTGCTCCTGGTGAGGCTGCCCTGTGCCCATACTGCTCCCGGGGCAAACCTTCCTTCTGCCTTTATGCCTGCAGTCTCCAAGAGCTCCTGCTGGCAGATCATCTAAATGAGGGTGTCTGAAGGGGATAACTGACCCTCTAGAGGTGGAGAATTGGACAGCAGGATTTCAGACAGCCTCCTCTAGGTATGGGCCCTCTGTGGTGGCTGGGTGTGTGTTTTGTCCTCCCCCTGCCCTGGGACTCTGCAAGGTGACAGGAGTGAGAGGACATGTTTCCTTTACAGAACCGCTTCAGTCCAAAGGACTTGCTGGACTGGAGTGACTCCAAAAGTTGTTTTTGTCAAGATACTTGTATACATGAGAATTGAAGAGATCAGAACTACTTCATGGTGAGGAAAAAAGTCTATTTTTAGTAGAGGAGATTAAGTGGGCAAATTAGGAAAAGGGAGAGGGCAGACCCATAAAGTTAACCCTGGGTATTTTTCATTTCTAACCATTTAGGTGGAGTTAACTTCAGTGAACTGAAGCAACAAAGATGGTTGATGGACTGTTGGGAGAAAGACTTTTATAACTGCAGACAGCAGGTATCTCCTTGCTTCCCCTCCAGAGGATTGTGCCTTGGTCCCATCTGTTTCTCCAGCCAGAGACCAGTCTGACTAAGGTCCACCTGCCACAGAAATTCCTGCATAACCTGCTTACCTTATTGCTGAACTCACTTTTGCAATTTTCTGCATCTTCCAGTCTATTAACATATGGCATGACAGTTTGCTTTGAATTAGCAGTGTTTGTATAGGATTAACTATACACACATTTACACTCAAGGGATTTATCTTCCTTTAGTTCCTAGGACCCTATTTATTTCAAAATCCATTTACCTAGAACTCCTATTAATTTAGCACATCCAAAGTGACTTGTTTTGCTCTGTGTTCAGAGCACCATTCCAGGCAGTGCCAGGGACTACAGCCCAGCCCCCTGAAACAGAAAGCTCCTGCCAGCCTTTCTGGCATTTGAGTCAGGTTGCACTTGTGTAAAGCAAGTGAGCACGGTGCACAGCTGCCTACAAACTATGGGATGGTGCATCTGAGCTCTGCCCTCTGTCCTGTCCTTCCCCGGGGCTCCCACAGGATCAAAGGGTACCTTGCTGGTGTCCATGGGGAGTGAGTGTGCTTTGGGGAATTGCTGAGAAGAAAGGCAGGCTATGGTGATGGAAAAGGTACGATTTTCACCTTTCCCCCCACCCCTCCTTTATTTTCCTGGCCTTGGCCACAGTTTAGCTGATGTACTAGGTGCACTGTGAAGCCTTGCCTCAAGACCTCTGGCATGCACAGGAAGTGCTCACTGTGTTAGTCTGAACAGAGTCCTAACCTTTTGAAGGCATTGATGGATTTATCCATCGAGTGTTTCATAAGGCGTTTTTGTGTCAGCATTAGAGATCAGAAAGGTTTTCTTTTTCATATGAGAAAGATCTTGGCTTTCTTTGTTCTGGTGGTGATCTTTAACAAGACAAGTAATTCTACTCATTTTGTTAAAACCTAAATAGCAGTACATTAATAAGTGTCTGGTACAAAGAACTGATAAATGTAATCAAATAGGTTTTAAACTAAAGCTTGCAATTCAGTCTTTTTTTCTTCTTTTTCTCTTTAGAAAAAAAATCATAGGAAATACTATACTTATTGTGCCTTCTTATTATTCTGCAATCCATTGGCAGCAGCAAAGTAGTCCTTATGGAAACCATTCTTGACTTCTGTTGTGGCAGGGGTTTCCTTTACAGCTGTTCGTGAAGGTGCTTTCCGGTATGTCTATAAAAGCAAAATCCAAAGTAAACGCTGGGATTCATTTAGTGCCTGCCACAACACTACTGATGGTTAACTGTAAATGGAGCTTGCCTGCTGTTTGTTGATGCAGATGAATACATTTGCTTCAGACTGCATTAAGGGTACTGTAGTCTTTTCACTGCTGTGGGTGATGCTACTTTGCTAGCTTTGCTATAATACTTCTCGATGTCAAAAGAGATTTCAAGCCTTGTACACTAAAAGCTTTATGTATGCAGGCAGGCTAGAGCACTCCTTGCTAAAAGATACTGAAGTAAACAAGCCAGAGACAGAGCTGTTTTTTCTTTTTTCCCTAAGAAGAGGAATGACTCAAAAATTTGCCTACCAAAGCAAATTCAGACCTTGTATGTACTGAATGCAGTACCTGACTTGCTATACAGCTGCAGAAGAATTGAGCTGCAATGAGGTCATCACTACTGAATAATTCTCTCTCTCTGACATATCTGTTATTCTTAAGTGAGGTATGTATTTTAAGACTAACATATTTTAAGCACTGATGACCATTCTACATCTGAGTCCACCCAGACTGCTATCCAAAAAGTTCTATTTCCCCCATCCTTGTCAGAGAGGTCTCAGAAGATTGCTTACCTTAATGTAGAAGTTGATGAAGAGGATGACCAGTGTGGCCATGTAGGAGGACTGGAACATGAGGCAGCCAAATGGGAATCCACATGGCTTCACAGCTGCGCTGAGTGTGTGCACAATGGTGAGCAGAAACTGGATCTGTGGAGGGAAGATAATGCAGGAGAATTTGCTGAGAAAGAGTCAGCTGCAAATCAGAAATAGCAATGTCCCCTAGTCCTGTTCCTTGAAAGTTTGAGTAGTCTTGAAAACTATCCCTTTCTAACCTCTGGGTGCATTGTGAGGGTTAGGTTAAAATGATGCTCTTGTGAAATCAAATAAAACTCTTTGGGGTCAGAAGTTTCTAAAAGCAAGGTTATAGGCCTAGTTGACAAAAGGGAAGCGTTTTTTTTCCCTCTCAGATTTAGTAGGTGTTGTTCTATCTTCAGATGTGGTGACAGGCACAGTTGTTGTGTCTGTTACTGGGCAGAAACTGGAGAAAACTCTGAAGACTCCTCGCAATCACTTTAGAAGTCTGAACAGAAAATGCAAAACTCAGATCCAAGGAATTCAGATAGTCTATCACTTGCATTAATGGAGTTAAGGGGGGGACAAAGGAAGCAGAAATGAGACAGAGAAGAAATTGCAGGGACTTGTCTGTATTCAGACCTGTGAGCCACAGCCCACACTGGTGCACCTGATTCTCCTCAGCCAGGTAAGTGTGCTCTCAGTCTGGTGTACTGAGGTGCATTTCCAGCAGGGCAGTGTGTTTCACCTGCAGGGATGATCTCAGCTCAGAGAAGCACCTTTTGCTAAGCAAACTTCTACACAAGCATTTTAAAGTTCACTGAAAACATCTGATTTTCCAAATAACATGAACAGGCCCCAAGAGAAAAAAAGTAAAAGGAACTTTATTTCATATCAAGCCTTATATCTTGTTGATAGAAACTTGTGATGTGGCTCAGCTTTTCAGGTACAGCAACTGGTGGAACAGACAATTTCTGTATTGTCTGAAGTTTGTTTACATGATTTTCTCTTTTGTAGTTGTACCACTGTGGCATGGGTTAACCTGGCTTGGCTGCCAGCTGCCCACCCAGCAGCTCTCTCCCTTCTCCTCAGTGGAGTAGGGGGAGAAAATAAGATGAAAAGAATTTGTGGATTGAGATGAAGGTAGAGAAGGTAAATAACACTTAGCTATTACTGTTATAAGCAAAAAGGACTTGACTTGAGGAAGATTAATTTCAAGTATTGTCAATTAATAACACAGAAGGATTGCTCTGCTATTAATTGGCAATAGAATTAATAATAAGTTAATTAAAATAAGAGAAATAAAATTAAAATATGAAGAAATTAAATTAAAACCCCCTTCCCGTAAGCCCCTGTTTCTGCTCAGATTCTCCTTCACTTCTCTGACTCCTCTACTTCCTTCCGTGTGCTGCAAGGGGATGGGGTTTGCAGTCAGCCCTTATTTCTTTGGCTTTGCTGCTCCTTTCTCCTCATACCCTATGCCTGCTTCAGTGCTGGGTCCCTTCCATGGGAGAGAGTTCCAGTGTGGGTGTTTCCCATGAGCTGCAGTTCTTCACAAACTGCCTCAGTGTGTGGGTCTGTTCCATAGGGTGCATTCCTTCAGGAGCAGGCTGTCCCTATGTGGATCCCCACAGGGTCATGGATTCTGCCAGAAAACCTGCTCCAGGGTGGGCTCCTCTCTCCATGGGTCCACAGGAGCCTATTTCTCTGTTGGCTGTATCTTCCTTCGGGGCAGGCATGTCCATGGATGCAGCAGGTGGATCTCTGCTTCCCTATGGACCTCCATGGGCTGGACCGTGAGCTTCACCAGCGTGTTCAGCACAGGCTGCAGGGGGGCTTTGGTGCTAATTCCCTCCTTCTGCTCTGACCTGTGTGTTTGCAGGGCTGTTTCTCTCACATTTCCTGTCTTCTCTCTCAGCTGCTATGCTATGTTTTTCACCCTTATATAAATACTGTATCACAGAGGTGCCCTCAGCTTTGGCCAGCATGGGAGGTCTGTCTTAGAGCTGGCTCTGTCAGACACTTTTAAATCATTTTTTTCCACAATTAAGGAGCAGTCATTTTCTATGCAATGGTCCAAAACTAACAGAATCTTGTGGACTAAAGAGTTTCTACTGTTTGCTTTCTACAGAAAAATGCTTCTGAACATAATCTCCTTTATTTAATTATATCAAGCTGCGCTAGTGACTTCTGCTGTATGATAGTTCTGTTATACTTCCATTCTATCTTGCTTAATTGTGTAAATAACAATGCTTACCTATAGTTCCTTTAATCCTCTCTCACTCAGGATTTCTGGCAGTTAAAAATGAGAGTAAAACAGATACATACCAGTTGTGCCTGAGTGAGGTATTTCTTCCACCAGAGATATTTGCGCATAGAAGGGATGACTGATAGTCCATAGTAAGAATACATGAGCACATGGATAAAGCTGTTCAAAGTGGGTCCAAAGAAACCTATAACAATCCATTAGGGAAAAGAAAATTAAATACCAACTGCTAAAAAGTGAGAGAGGGTATTATTGCTTGTAATATTGCTTCTATATTGAATCTCTTGCATATGGAAAGCATTCCTTTCATGCTTATTCCTTGCTAAAGACATTCCTGATGTATAGAGGTGCCCTCCTAGGGGCAACTGAAAAACCAAATGATACTTCCTAGCGGGTTTTTCTCATGTTGACTATGGTATTTTTATCTCATATTTTGCTTCTCCTCCACTTTTTCCTGTTCTGTAGTTTACAGACTATTTTTTCCCCTCTCCTAAAGTTCTTGCTATGAATCTTTCCATCATTCCTGTAAGCTTTGAACACTCATGTGGATAACTTTGCTGCCAGTATGCAGCTTAGGACCCTGGGAGGCACCTGCACTCCTGCTCTCTGACAGAGTAGCAAGGGTTTACTCTGAATTAAACCGAACTCTTGTGGCTTGACCATCGCTCTTGTTTCCTTCTTTGGCTCTTTTCTAGATGCACATTTACAGAATTTCATCCCAGATGAAACCTTGCTACTCTTATTAGTTAATTTTAGTGAATACCTATTCTATAGGAAATTAATTACCCTCTGTACTTTGCAGACTATGGAGAAGTAGCAGCACTACTCTCTGCTGTGTGCTTGATGGTGGTGCTACAACTACAAGATGGACTCACCAGTTGTTCTGATTTTGCCACTGATTAATTACTTAGCTACTTATTTAATTACAGTAGTGCAATGCTAGTGCAAAGTGTGGGGACCATACATCAGAAAGCACAAACCTCCACTGATTTGTCTGCACCCCTAGAAAAAGCTCCTAATTGCTTTGAAATCTTTGATCCCTGCTTCTACCTCTAACAGTGATTTACTTTGATTTTGTGCTGTCCACAGTAAGTGCCAAGAAATGTGAATTCTTATTTTGGTTCTGAAAAAGACCTGCAAGAAGTTTCTTTACAAAATGTTAACAGTAGGCTGAAGTGGCACCATCTAATAGGTTGCAAGAAAACTGGGTTTTTCCTCTACTTTGGAAGCAGTTCCACAGGAAGCTTCTGGCTGTGTGAAGCCCTGGAAAAGTGTGCCTGTTGTGAGACAGCTGAAGTAGTTCTCTGCTGTTTGGGCTTCTCAAACAAATGCCAAGTGACCAGCCTGTGGCATCATAGATCCCTTCCTAACAGGGAAGATGATGACAGTTACTATAACCTCCTGAGGTTGCATTCTCACATGAAACAGAACGCACTCAAACTGGTATTTTAATTAGTGATTATGTAAGTAAAATATCTTACTAAAGCAGAGATTGATGCATTCCAGAGTTAAGCCTGTAAATAGGCAATTGATTTAATTTGTTGCAATTGATAAAGGCTTTACCAGGGTCGTGACTTCTTCCTGCATCTGCTCTTTAGAGTAGGTCTTGTATGTGATGGTTCTTCTGGGCTACTCAGTACTGTTATGCTTAAAAGTGGTTTGAAGAGAAGTAAATACATGAGTTTGTGGCAGCTGAGTTAAAAATCCAGGGCCGAACACTCAGCTATTTTTGGCCTGAACTTTTAACCATGCTTTTAATTTTCCTACGTTCTGCAGGTGGTCAGCAGTTCTGAAAGGCTCTGAACCCTAAAGGTGCCCTCTTATTGCTCAGTGACACAATTCCTTTGCCTGGTGATGTGATTCCTCCCCAGCTGCAGCTGACTGAGACCCCGGGGTGATGAAGCAAACAAAGACTTACTCTGCCCACAAGGTATCCAGTTCAGAACACACCACCAAATGTTAAACATAGTGGCATGGTGATACACATGAAGGAAGGTGATCTGGCTGCTTTTCTTTCTCAGTACAAAGAAGATAGTGTCCATGAATTCAATTACTTTGGAAAAATAATACCACCACAGCACCTTGGCTACCTGTACAAGCAAGAACAAAGGAGCAGGAGATCAATATCTGTCCATACAAGTGCTTAAATATTACTGTACTTCTTCACTCCCTGGGAATGCAACCTCTCAGAAGGCATTAATGTGCTATGAACAGAGAAGCACAAGCTCTGTCTTCAATTTTCTTTTGCTTTTCAATTAAGCAGTTTTGTAAAAAAACCCACATCTTTTAAGTAATTGTATAAATATATAATTATCAAAATATAATTTAAGAAATATAAACTTTGAGGAAGGGTTTTGTAACTGTTTTTAGGTTTTTTTGCCCAAAGGTGCAGTTTTGTGGGTGGGTTCTTGTTTCATTTTGGAGTTGTTTGGTTTTTTTTAAGGGAATGACTATTTTCTTGACACTGAACAGATTTTGCTGCCAGAGTCTTCTTTTGAAAAAAATCTAAATTCGATACTCAATACAATGAAATACATCCTCCTCCTGGAGTAGCACTAGTTTATCAGAGCTCAGGACCTGTCCTAGGACAATTAAAGACAGTCAAAACAGAAAGGATGCTGAGGGCTGAGCTGCTTTTGTCTCTCACCCGGATATCAGCCTCCCCTGCACTGTGGAGGTTCTGGCACTGCAAGTTGTAGCCGCCTTCCCATGTGGCAAGGATGAGCTGGAACAGAAAACAGAGGAATTTGGTTCGTGAACAGATGGAATGGTCTTTCTCCGTGCAGTTGTTCTGTCCTTATTGGTGAGTACCCACTCCTTCCATGAACTGATGCTCTTGAACCAGACAACTTGCTAATATCTTGTCTTTTGAAATGGGAAAGGCATCAGTTAAGCTGGAGCTAGAAATGATGCATTTCTTCTCTTTGTCTGGCTTTAGAGCCCTCAAGGCATCCATTAAAAACTCTCATTATTTAATGCCTCTCCAAATCCTTGTTCCAAAGCAAACACTGGAATATTGTATCTTTGTCCTGAAGCAATATGAACAGAGCTTAACACAGCTACTTGTGCAAAGCTGTCCTTGAGAAAAATTCCCTGTTTGCCAAGCAAACAGAAGGCATATGCAAAGTAGTGCAATGGGAGAAATATTTCCTAATGCCATCCACGTCTCTTTATCCTACCCTGTGAAATGCTGGAGGAAGTGAAGGAGAGTGGGCACAGTGCTGAATGGAGGTGTGAATAGGCACACAAGCAGTTTCTTAGATCCTGCACATGTCACACGGGGAAGCAGACAGAGCAATGAAATATCAGAGTGCTGCACTGGAATGGAGCAGGTTTCTAGAAAACCATATGGTAGGTTTTGATATGGAATATTTTTATAGCAACAGCCACCTAAAGCACTCAGCAGCCCTTTTGGAAGAGGGAGCGTCATCTCTTGCTTACAAATGCCGTGTAGAATACATTGATTTTAAAAAGGTCTTGCTTATTCTCAAATAAGTGCAAAGTGGGTTTGGGGACAAACTGAGCAACTCGTGTTCTGGGGTCTTTCTCACCCTCTGCAGAGACTGCAGAGAGTGGAAGAAATGCATTGAAGCGTTATGTTGTAAGCAGAATTGTAAGATGCTGAGAGAAGTGGGTTGCTTTAAGTTCTGGAGCTACATTCCCAGGGTTGATGTGTGTCAGCACAGAAGGGATTACTTTTCCCTCTGGTTCACACTGAAAAGAACTGTGTTGAATCTGTGACAGTCCATACAAAAGTGAAGCAGAGACATTCTCAGTGATCAAACTGAATTAATTCCTAGAGTAAATACATAAAAAAATGATTATGGATAATATCTGAAGGGTTAGAAAGTAGCCTAGAATGCTTAAGTTCACATTAAAATGCATTGAAACCTGGAAAACCAGGGTTTTCTACTATATTCTTCTGAATTCAAATTCTGTGATTGTCCCTGTAATATGAACTTAGCTGTTTTAGGTGGCCAAAACGGCCCATAGAAACTGCAGAGAGAGATGACAGTACAATAAATGAGTATTTTATAGGTAACTGATACGTAACAATTGAAACAAACACATTTCTTTACAACCAACTCATTTTTCTGCTTTACTGAAGAAACTTGGCTTTCAAATTTTCTGCTGCAGTAGGTAAAATGTTGGTTCACAGAAATTTGCTAGGAAAATATGTTGTTTCTAATATTTTGATTAGTTTATTTTACAACTGTTCCAATTTGTATATGATTACAGGGGATTGACTTTTGAAAAATCTTTTGTGTGTTGTCTCCCTGTGTATGAAAGGTCAGAAGTGAGGGCTGGTTGATTGCCCAGCAGGTCCTGGGTAAAGCCCTGAGGAAGGAAGGTGGTGTCTCACCACATGTCAGGAGCTGCAGTCCTCCATGGAGATGCTTTGGGGATATTTTTGGTCTGGACTGATTGATACTGGTATTCTGTTTGCTTTTTTTAACCATCTGGTCAGTAGTAAGAGTGAACCTTGCCAAAGAACTCTGTTGTGCTTTCACTTCTATATTAAACCTGGTTTTGATTTTATCTTTGCCAGTGATTTGTTAAGTGACCTTAAAACACGTATTTGCAAAAAATTGGTGTAGTCAGCGGGATTGCAAGCAGTATCACTGACTACTTACAAAAGCATGGAAGAAGTCCAAGTCCTAAGTTCTCAGACAAATGGGCTTAGGATAACTGGTGTGATTGGAAAGCTGTGGAGGAACACTTATAAGTTGCTAGGGGCTGTATAAAGGCTAGGAAAAAGAAAGTCTTTATTTGCAAAATGTTAGATACCTGCCCAGAAGCTGCCTGACATTACAGAAAAGATAACATTAAAGAGAAACAAGGACTGAAAACTGAGATGGAAAGTAACCGAGTTACTACTGTCCTTCAAAATAGAATAGTTCCAGAGACAGTTACAAGAGGAACAGAAAGAAAAATGAAAGTTGAAGGAAAAAGTGGACCTAATGCTTATGTGGGCTCCAAATCCTCTTGACACTGTGCAGATTAGTAAGCTAATTGCACTTCTAGAAGACTGGGAGGGTAACATAGGGAGTGGCCCCTAGGATAACAAACCAGGCTTCTTCACCTGAGATTGGACAGACCGGGGAATGAGAGGTTGGAGAGCAGCCCCATGGAAAGGGACCTGGGGGTCCTGGTTGATGGCAGGTTGAACATGAGCCAGCAGTGCCCTGGCAGCCAGGAGGGCCAGCCCTGTCCTGGGGGCATCAGGCACAGCATGGCCAGGTGGGCAAGGGAGGGGATTGTCCTGCTCTGCTCTGAGCTGGGGCAGCCTCACCTCCAGTGCTGGGGGCAGGTTTGGGTGCCACAATATAAGAAGGATCTAAAGCTATTAGAGAACCTCACAAGGAGGGCCATGAGGATGATGAAGGGCCTTGAGGAGAAGCCTTACAAAGAGACACTGAGGTCACTTGGTGTGTTCAGCCTGGAGAAGAGGAGACTGAGGGGACACCTCATTGCAGTTACAGCTTCCTTATGAGGGGAAGAGGAGGGGCAGGCGCTGATCTCTTCTCTGTTGTGACCAGTGACAGGGCCCAAGGGAGCAAACAGCAGGAAGCTGAGTCAGGGGAGATTTAGGTTGGTTGGGCACTGGAACAGAGTCCCAGGGAAGTGGTCACAGCAGCAGGCCAAACAGAGTTCAAGAAGTGCTTGAAAAACACTCCCAGGCACATGGTGTGACTGTTTGGGTGTCGTGTGCAGGGCCAGGAGTTAAGTCAATCATCTTGATGGGTTTCTTCCAACCTGACATATTTTATGAAACTTTCCTGCCAGCTAAACAGGTGAGCTCAGTAGCATCTCAAGGTTTCGGTGGGGTTTTCTCAAGTATTCCATTCAAATGTTCTGTGTTGGAAAATGAGATAAAAAAACCCTTAGAGGCTCAGGAAGAAAATATTTCTTTTCAATATCAATTTTTTTTTAACATCTCTCTTTTTAAATTTGGTAATTAGGAAATCTGCATGATCAGCATGTATATGGAGAATAAGCTTTGGGGCAAGAATACCAGTCTGTCTGACTGCATGGTTTTATTAAATTTCTTTTGTTCATACTTCCATGATTTTAAAAATTCCAGATTTTTCAGACCATTGTTTTTGCTTATTCCCCAATCATTTTACTTGGCAGAAGAGTTTCCTCTGGTTTGTGTCTGCATTTCAAAAGCCAGCAGCTTAGACTGGAGAACTCCTTTGACTTATTTAAACCTCAGTCTTTCATGTCAGCTATTCTGCAGCTCAACATTCATATTCTCTCTCATAGATGCCTTACATACTACTGTGTTTCCTCTAAGGAAAAGAAAAGAATTCACTTTGAGTTTTGACTCCTCTGCTTAGCAAGATAATTTTCAAGATTTCTGGCTAATTTCCTAATAATAATAATAATAATAGTAATAAGTTAATGTGGAAATTTGGAATGCGGAGAGTAATGTTTACAGGATCCTGGTGATCCTAAGCCTTGACTTTCCACATCTCAATGATGTAGAAGGAAAGCAGTTCACTTAATGGTGCCAAATAAGCCAGATACATATCTGGAACAGAAGCTGGCACCTTCACACAAGATATTTTGGTACCAAGGCTTTTTTTTTTTTTTCTGATACCAAACCCATAGATTGCTTGTACTGTTTCAGTCACATTCCCTTTTGCATACCGAGCAGTCACAACTCTGCAGAGCTGATGGTGTTATTAATTTCTCAGAGATGGTGCAAGTGCAGGATCTATCAAAGAGATGAGGAATCCCCTCTCTCTTTTGAAACACAAACTCTCTCCCCTAGAAAATTCTCTGAATTCTTTGCATTCTTGGTAGCCTACCCTGAAAATAATATTAAAACAGGTATTGTTTGAAGCTATTTGGAAAAACAGATCACATAAAGAGCCAAATGCTGCTTTGTAAAAAAAATCTGCTAAGTAGCAACATCCTATTAATTAGCAGAGTTTTCATATTCTGCTGTTTGCTCTAATGTTGTTCAAAAGAGATTCCTGTTTTAACACTAATAAGTTACTTCTATTCATCCACTCAGTTTTAAACAGCACAAGAATTCACATGAGTTGTTTTGCCACATCAGTCCAACTCCTGCCTTATTTTTGTAAATGGGTAATCAAAGTGTTCAGAATTGCAAGTTGGTTCCTTTGTCAGAAATTTCAGGGGTGGGCAGCAGGTACCAAAAGATGATATAATCCTCTCACCTCACTGAGTAGCCAACTAAGCTCTAAAAGCCTGACCCAGGGGCCTGTGCCCTGCTTATTTCAAGCTTTCAACTTCAAAAATCTCACAGCTGTAGGCTGGTTTTCATCTGTCCCCCATAGGCTAGAAAGGAAAGTGATGTGATTTTCTGAATGGTTATTGCTATTTCTTTTGACTGCAGGTTTTCTGTGCTCTTTGAGTTGTAGAAAAACCTCAGTGCACGGTTGGACTTTCTCAGAGAGGAAACGCCTAGAAGCAATAAGGTGTTCCCCCTTGTCCCAGGGCAGGAGGAAGGCAGAGGGTGAGGCATCAGCATTGGCC
>VZSR01003809.1:4465244-4566565 GCA_013398615.1 Brachypodius melanocephalos
GATTAGAAGGTTGCTGTGGTTCCCCTCCAGCTGAAATGATCTATCCAGTACATGGTCTGTATACCTGGGAACAGTTAAGAAGGAAAGCTAAAAACTAATAATGGAGTTAGTATTCAAGTAATTAAAATTCCTCTTAAAAGTTCAGAACAGGAGTATTAGCACCAGTGTCCTCCTTGTGAAAAAGACAGAGCAGGATGTTATTATGGGTATGATGTTTTACTGAGTTTTCTAAGGCACTCCAGCACTCAGACCAATCAAAACAACTTGATATGACCACTATTCAGAAGCAATTGAAGGCTCACTAGATTAAGTAAAGGAGACTAATCTACCTATGTAGCACAAAGAAGGGCTTAAGAGATTCACAGCACTGCAAGTTATTTCCCTTGGCTTTTGTTAGTCCTTGTGAATGGCAGCTCCTCCCTGGATCTATAGACTTGGATAAAATAGTCCTGAAAGCATTTACCTGATGGCCACATCCCAAGGAAAGGGAGTCACTCAGGGCAGTGTCTCAGGAAGGAGAGAGAAATAACATTTTCTTTTTTATCTTAAATGAATTTTAGAATGGAATGCCTGAGAGGATTATCAGTGTCTAAAACCAGAGATCAGATTAATAACCCCACATGTTTTTCCTCCTTTTGGTTTTTAAAGGAAGAATTCTGCTCCTTGCCTGTAACATGACCCACTTCCACAAGCATGCAACATCTGAACTGTTTTGCTATACCCAAGGGACTGAGGTGAAGCATGCCACAAGGCTACTGGGGCCATCACACTTTTACATGATAACCCAATGAAAAGAAGGAGGTACCACTAATCATCTTCGACTTGTCATTAAATCAGTGTTTAAAATACCTAGAAAGTTTTAAGGCAGAGTGTTAGGGTGGTTTTCTTTTGCTAAAACATTATATTGTCAAATCATCTGTGAATAGTATTTATTGAAGAATATCTCTCTGTAGAGGCTGCCTCTCTTTAAACAAGACTCCAAGAATTATGGTATGATCCCAGATTTTAGATGTACAGCTGAGATGCAGAACAGCCTGCATTTGCAGATTGACGCCTTTGTGCCTCTGAGATCTTGGTTAAGTTGTAGTCTGGCACGACTGTAAACCCTCTAGGGAAGCAATGTGGGCTCCATGGTTCAGCCCAGAACTGGGAGATTCCAAAATATCCCAGCACTGCCATTTGGTTAGTGCCATAGTTTCCCCAAATGGAAAAACTTAGTAGTGGTGTTGTGCCAAACAAATTTAGGTGCTGAATAGCAAACACCCCACAAGATTTATCACAGGGGAAATATATTCTTTTGTTCCTCTTTATGATGGATTTGAGGTATTTTTCATGCGGACAGAACTGTGAAAAATGTGCTTTGAGCTACTGCTTGGTGAGGCTCTCCAGCTCCCCATGGGTCTGGTTAGAGGTCAAAAAATTTTGTGCATGGTGTCTCCCCCAAGAAGATTGTCTACTTCTTTAATACACCAGCTGAGTTTTACTATCCTGACCTGTAGCACATACAGCTGCACCCTAAGCTGGATGTCTCCTCCAACTGGAGCACTGTAGCTAAAAGGATACTGGTTATTCCACACTGGAGGAAATATGTGGTCCTATGCTTTCTTCCTGCTTTTAGGTCAGAAAGTTCAGAACATGGTGACAAAAAAAAAAGAGTGCCTTTCTGAGTGAAGTTTAGATAATTGTTTGAGGGTTTTTTATCAACAAACAAAAACTCCTTCAAAAGTAAAGCCATGTTGTTGAGAAAATACTAGCCAGTTCCATTTAATACTCCTTAAGTAAATGGGAGCCTGATAGAAGGATTAGTGAACTAATGACTTCAAAATTACTTGAAATCAGTTATGAATGGTAATTATTTTGATATTGCTGTTGTCTGGGAGAGTCGGATAGGCTAAAAGAAATCCTGTCTAGGCTTATTTTCCACAAATCTTTGATTATGTCTGTTCTGCATAGCTCCCCTATCATATTTTGTGGTACCAGTGGTGAATCTGTACACATACATGAGGAAAACCTCATCATCTGAAGTTTTATTCTTGATTTCCAATGAGGTTCTACTGAACTCTATTTGAATGTGCACGAGAGATCCAGAGCACTGCCTTTATCGATGATCGGGTTAAATGTTCTACTGAAATGCAGCGCTCGGAAAGGTCAGTATGAAAGACAAGGAGAACACAGAGGATGAAAACTGAGATGTGAGGACAACCTGCCCAGCTGGAATAACTGCAGGCAAGGACAGCAAAGTCAGCTCCTCAGCCCTCCAAACAAATTATTTGACTAAGATAGAGGAACACCTCGTAATTTAACTCCATACACATAAAGTTCTTACTTGATCAAAAGAGCTGTTGGCTCTTGTCCTTACACTTCTCTGCTTTACAGCGCACTCTTGGTGACCTTTTGCTCTCTAGGTTTTTCTTTCTCCCATTTCTCCTTTTCTTCAAGTGATAGAGAAGTGCACTTGATAACTTCTGGTTTCTCACTGTTTTTTTTTCTCTTGCTGCCCTAAGGTACAAGTACTCCTTCAGTACTAAATAATTGCTTCAAAGGAAGCCTTCACCTCAAGCACCAATACTGATGGATCTAGAATCTTTCCATATTTCTGCACTTAATTTACATTTGTTAACTTCTGAAACATTAATGAAGGAGTAAACAGCAATAATTTATTACAAAAAAACCCCAAAACAAACAAACCCAAAAGAACAAACAAACAAAATCAAAACAAAACAAACACCAAAAGCAAGATTATGTTGAAGTTGGATTTCTACAGTAAAATTCTTGGACAGTTCAAATTGATTAGGATCTTTTTCACCTTTCCCCATCATCTGCACTGTTAAAGGTTTACTTAGAACTTGTGCTACATGAGCTCCATCTTTTTAACGCTTGCATAGATAGGAAGAAAATCTTCCTGATGTGAGCCATTATAATGATGGAGTAAAACAGAGTTTAAGTGCTCCTTCTATTTCTGATTTGTTCCTTTTGTTTCACCCTGTTATGCCTAATTCAGATGTTATACTTTCTAGTAATATGTGAGATATAATCTCAATTGCAGTGTGTATGGCTAAAAGTGGTGGCTGATGGCCCTGGTTGTTCTGGCACTCCTGGGAACCCTCACACCACCTTGGCATCTATGAATATGCAAGCTATGGCTATAATTCAGAAACTGCACTTAATGTGGGATGAATTAGCTAAATGGGATGAAACAGCTAAAGTGCATTTGGTTTACTAATTTTTATTTTATTTAATCCTGCCAGATAGAAGACTTTTTTTCTGTCTCCTCCAGAAAGGTTAATGCACTGGGCTGGCAATACTTGTGAGTTCTGCTCTTTTACCTTTGCTCTGAAATGAGGGGTCCTCACATTCAAGTCCTGCTTCCCCACATGGATGTGGCTGCTTGCTTACAAATCCCATGGATTTGTAATAAGTCTGAGAAGCTACCTGGGGATACAGGCAGCTTGAGACATCACGCCACCCCTCTGCTAATGACACATATCTCTAGATCTCCTTTTTAATCTGACCCAAATGGTGCTAGTGTCCTGGTTTTCTCAGTGCCTGATCAACAGAAGGACTTGAGCGAGACCTTGCTGACCAGCCAAGATTTGATTTAAATAGGGCAGAGGTGATACTTACTGCTGGGGAAAGCAGCCTAAGACCATGGTAGAGATTATGTCTATTCCTATTTGTGAGAGAGAGTATCCTCACCTGGGTAATTTCAGAATTCAGAGATCAGCACTGGTCTCTTCTGTTTCCAGTTCTAATTTATCACTGAACTTGTGACAATTTGGCCTCTGATGCCTCAGGTTGCATCCCTGAAGCATGGTTTGTAAGCACATGAAACAATTTTAAAACATGCAAAGGTATTCTATTTTTTCACAGTAAGCTGGTTTACTGCTCATAGTTGGTAATTTTAGCATCTTCAGAAAAAAATCGTGCAGAGAAAAGGCATACATTTCTTAAGGGAAATGGTTAAAAGTTTTGATTTTTCTTGAAGTAAAAAGATGCTGGCTGTTTTTCCTTATACAGAATTTGACAATGTTCTAGAAATTGTTGGATCAGTAGAGTTGATCTGGGTCTATGAGTACTTACTGCTACAGAAAGGTACACAACAATAACAAACTTCTGAGGTGGCTTTCTTTGGTAGCAGCAAGGGTGGAAGGAATTGTCTTTTGCCTCCTCAGGAGTCCACCTGCAGCCTGCCCAGTTTAAGCACAGGACCTTTATCTAAGCTTCAGGTACTTGAAAAACACGTGCTCCAAACCCAAGTGCCAACTTCATCATGTTCAGCTGGGGGAGGTAAGCACCTTTGACAACTTCAGGAAAATCTATTTGCCTAACTCAGAAGCCTAAGGGCCTAACAAGCTGCCCTTCTGGGAAGCCTTCAGAGGCACCTTTGTTGACTCAAAAATTTTGAGACATCTCAGTAGGACGAGGGCAGCTGGGCAGAGCTGTTTATCTTTAGACCTTGTCCTTGGGGGATTGCAGGGGTATCTGACCTTATGCTCATGGCACATCTTAGAGTTGTCCTGGAGCTGTTCCTCCAAGTGCTTCAAGGATTGGTTGACCTCAAAGCTCAGAGATAAAACCTGCTCCCAGATAGTCCATGCCCACGGTGCAGCGCATGGAGCTCTGGCTCAAAAGAGGAATCTGCCCTTGGAGATTTTAAAACAGCCCTTTTGTTATGACTCTTTGCTGTCTGTAACCTTTGTCTTCACGCCTTGAGGTTGCACAAATCAACTGTCATGAAGTGCCAACTATAAATAATTAGGAGATGAGGGTGAGGAGATGAAGAATTGAAGCACAAGTACCCCCATCAGTAGGTTTACCATGTTTCTCATTAAACCCATCACCTGGGACAGGCTGTATTGAGAGATACACCCTTTCTTGTGAATGAGAATTTTTTTTTTTCTTTTGAATGTCTAAGAAGCAACCCCTGCATTCTGGAACTATTGCAAGAAATGCTGTGTGGCACCTTATAAACAAAACAAAGGAAGGTGGCTGGCTACGGGGGTTTCTTTTGGTGAGGGGTGGGTGGGTGGGAGGAATGTGTTGTCTCTATTGTAGAGCTGCTTATTTTGTGATTTATCCCTGATACAGAGACCAGAGTTTAGATACAGTGAGAGGATGGAGGAATAAAACAACTGTTGAGGATGTGTCCAACAAGAAATTGATCCCAAATCACAGTCACTGGAAGGATCAGCTGTGTTTACATAAGGAACCACTGTGCAGAATGTGCTAAATATAGGTAACTCTTGCCCTAAAGAGCTTACTGTCCACAAAAGACAGAGAGAATAAAGTGCATAGAGAGAAGCTTTGGAAATTAAATTTTGAAGTATCAAATCACCATGACTTTATTTGGTAATGAAGATTTCTACTCTCCCATTTGCCTGTTTTTCTTCAGCGGGGATGTGCAGGCTACCTCAGGCAGGACTGCAAGTATTAACTTCCATTCTGCCCCTTCACAGGAGAAGCTGTGATAGGAGCCAGAGAGGTAGGCTAAGAGAAAATACAGAGCCAGCATTATGGAAGTGTGTTTTGTACAGTGTAAAACCAGCCTGGCTGACAGTCCAGAGCTAAGAGTGAAATCTGCTGGCAGAACAGCTGGCAGTGCAGATCAGCCATCGTGTTCCCTGGGTTCCCAAATCTGCAGAATGTGGAGCTGTGAGCTGGCACTGCCAGCCATGCCCAGCTGCAATCTCAAAAGTGTAAATCAGCAGCCTCCAGCCTCAGATTCAAGGTCTCAAGGGACTAATCTGAGCACTAACACAACTCAGCGACTGTCTGCAGCAAAGTTAGCCTCAGGAAGGATGGAGCAGGAAGGCAGCTGACCAGGAGGTGGCTAAATACAGTTCCTACCAGGATGTGGCTAAAACCAAATTTGCTTCATTCATGCAAATGAGACCTGCTAAAATTTGCTTTGTTCTTCCCTTTATTTACTTGTGGTAGGCAAAATCAGACTGGAAGGGAAAGGGGGCAGCAGTATTGTTTTCTATTCAGTTAATCCTTTTGGCTGAGTCCTGCTACTGCAGCCAGTTATCTGTATACCTTCAAGCAAAATGGGGATTTAAACATCAAAGTACTAATTTAAATTCTGGAGGACAATCATTGTGGAGTCATCAAACCTTCCAGCAACTGTGCTGGTTTCTCCTTTGCTCTAAACCTTATCCTGCACTCCCAGACACTCACAGCAGCCTCTGAAAGCAGCTGGAGCATTGACCAGGATAATGCTCTGTGTAAAACAAAGGCACAAACCTAAACTACTCCTCAGCCATTTGACCAGTTACTTGGTGTGTAGGTGAGAGCCCTGGGAGCAAAAAATGCTGTGAGGCTGTGCAGGCAACACAGCAGTGTCAGGCCACACCACGAAATCAAGCACATTCTTCAGCCATGGCTCTCATGACCAAGGTCACTTCTTCAGAAAAAAAAAAAGAAAAGAAAAGAGGTGTTTTGTGGGTTTTGTCTTCTGGCATCTGTTTTTAAGGGCTTCAAGTAATGTATGTTAACACCTTAATATTAAAAGCACCACAGTTATCAAAAGGCTGAGAACAGGCAGCTCTCAAATAATATCCAGATAGTGACTTTTGGCTTCTGTTTCCCTCTGCAGAGGCAAAACCACACCTGTCTGCTGAGGGGCACTGTTTGAATCCTCTACTGTTGCAAAACCATCAGCTGCAGTCAAACCTCTCTTCTGCTTCTAAATGGATGCTGAATTATACGAGTATGTTCCTTTCTGATAACTACTTGGGAAATAATCTGTGTGACCATATTCAGCCTCCAAGCCTCACAGCCGTTGCTTTTGGATGAAGTGGTCAGGTTTTAACATCTGTCTTTTACTGTCTGACTGTATGAGGAAAGCTTCTTAGTCACAAGAGCAGAAAAATAACACTGAATTGCCAATAGCATAAATAAATCTGTAGTTGCACTCATCTATAAATCTATTCATGTTTAAACATGGGCCTGGAAAAATCATTCCACAGATGGTCATCCGAGTAAAACCCAATCTATGGCATTTTCATGGGTGCTGAAGAACAAGGTATAGGCACATTTGAGCTGAGTGACTCTTGCAGATGCAAATTTATGCTTGTGGACACGATCCTGGCAGCAGAGAGCTGTCCCCAGGTGTGGACAGCTCAGTAGCTGAGCAGTAGCTCAGGAAGGATGATAAAAACACACCAAGATCTAAGATGGGAAGGGATTTTTTAATACTAAATGTATTTTGCTGTTGATTTAAACTCTCCTAGCAAAACCACCTGCCACTAAGATATTTCTGCTAAAAACTGTCCCTTGGTCACCTTCCTCAGCCATGCTGCATGGAAGAGCACTTACCTCTATGAGCATGTAGAAGGAGAGCAGTGTGATGCCCAGGTTGTACACGATGAGGTGAGGCCTGAGAGAGAAAGGAGGCCTGTTCTTCATGAACTTGTTGCCCAGCCATATGCAGAGTAGATATGCTCCAGTAAGGAAAAACGTGGGAAGGTAAGAGTCCAAAAGGAACCATCCTCTAACCCTGGTATCTAAAAAAAGGAACACGCGGAGCAGGCAATTAAGAAAGATATGGGAAAGTATTGCAAAAATAAGGCAGAAATTACTTCTTTTCTCATGAAAAGAATCTGCTAAAATTATGAAATGGAATCAGTCATTCTTTCCTCACAAGAGCTATCTATTGCTTTCAGCTTACCCAAACTGCATGCTAAGCCTCAGAGAATGTGGGCTGAAAACTGCATAGAATTCCCTAATAATTTAAGGTCATCTAAATCACCCCATTTAAAAGAATAAACGAAAGGGAAAACCCCATTCTTATATGCTTTTAATAATATTTAATATTTTAACTTAATATTTATTTAAATCCTATCCTAATCTGCCCAACAATTTGTGGATAATATTAAATACAAAGCGTGCATGTAATGTTGCCAGCTCACGTGTTATTTTAATTCTGCACTTGCCATACAGGTACGAAGGTATATAACAGTGGCTAGAAAACACTCCTACAAGAGGAAGACTTTTCCAAAATATTCAAAATGAAAAGCAAGTGCCAATTGTTTATTTTGATGTTAATCAAAGATTTTTGGCTGGGCGAGGGCTTGCTTTCTCACAGTTTGTGTCCCACTTGCCTGGTCCTGAAATGAAATATTAAGGTCAAATCCTGCTTGCCTTATTCACACAAGTAATCCCATTGGCAGTAATCAGATAGTTCAGTGTATATGAGCAAAGCCTAATCCCAGATGCCAAGCTGGAGGCACCACTTTGTTCTCATATGAGCAACTAGATGTCATGAGTGAAAGGGGTGTGCTCTCTTTTATTTTTTCTTTTTCCAAGATGGAGCAAAATCTAGAGTCAATTTTCCATTGCAACATTCTTTAGCCATGTACCTATGGAAAGAATAAGGGGGCATCGCAGCTAGTTTTTAGAATGACTTATGGAGTAAGTGGAGAAAGAAGTCAGTGAGGAGTCATTGTGCAGATCTGACAGAAAGTAGCTCTTTCTGCTCTTAGAAAGATGTTTTTGCTCTTGGAAAATGTTTTAAATTACTTAGATTATTTTTTACAGAGGCCAAGACTGTGTAAAAGAAAAGCTATTCACAGTGCATTAAAAAAACCATTTTACTGTTTTTCTTTCTGTGTTGAAATTGGAAAAGACTGGGCAATGGATGATGCACCAGGTAAATGTGCCCAAACATTCAGTAATTGATGGTAATTTTGCTGTACTGTATTCTTTCCAACAATTCCTTCCTCCGAAACACATGCATACAGGTATATGTAAAGTGAAATTTTACATATGTTAGAGTAGCCTGCATATGAGGCAGGCTTTGAGCACCAGCTTGCTTTCTCATTACATTTTCCCTCTGCTTCCCCCCTCGCTTCCATCTCAGTGGCTGTAACATCCATCTGTTGAATTTGGATTCCAGGAGGGTTGCTAGCCCTTTTGCAGGAAAGATTTTCAACCAAACCACCATACCATGGACGTCCAATGCTCTCTTGCTTTTGACTCTCCCTTTTGGATTCCCAAAAGCCCCTAGGAGCTAGAAGTGTGGGATTAAAGCAGTCACAACAGCAGAATCCTCCCTTTTATGGCAGCCTTGCTTTGTTGTGCATTACCAAGCTAGAATGCCTGTTGTCTGTCTTCAGATCTCAATGCTTATTAGGATCCCCTCACTGTGAGAAGGAAACGTTTCCAACAATCTCCTAAAGCTCACAAGCCATGTGTGAAGCACTGGAATGAATACTTTAGAAGAGATTCTGCTCCCTTATGGGCTCTCAACATGACACAGGAGTCATAGGACAGGTAAAGGTCAAGTGTTGAAGTGTTGATGTCTTAGGAGTGTGTGTTTTAGGAGCATAAGGATTTTATTTATTTAATTAGTATCTTAAATGAAGATGTAGAAAGCAGTCATGTCAGCAAGACTGCTATCTAAGGAAAGGTTTCCCGCTGAGGATTGCAACATTTGGTGCATAAAGGTTACATGCACAAAGGCAAATTGGCACTAGTAGATAACAAAACTGCATGTTTGCTCAAAGAGGAAAAATATTCAGAAGAGTTCAGAATACGAATTGAACTACACAGAATAAATTCTGTCCCAGTATACGCTCAGAAAGTTTTCATTCTGCTGTGAGTGGCCACAAGCATGTGGGCTGATCCACACAAAAGCAGAACTCGTGTGCTTGTTCAGGTCAGCATGTCAAGTATTTTTAAGTTCTATAGTATTCCAGTTTCGAGAGACATTGTTAAAACATGTACCCTTCCTGAATATTTCCCACCACTACCTCAATACCTTGAAGAGTAAGACAGTTTCTGGCAGAAAGTGGTTTATAAAGGGCAGCCAAGGAACGTGACTGCTTTGTTTCCACTTCCACTTATCCTTGAATGACAAGCAGAGGGAGGTTTTTATGCGTCAAGAGGGGAGAGGAAAGGGAATGTATTTCAAAAGAAGTTATCAGAAGAACGAGAGATGAAAAGTATTTCTGTTGACCGACAGTTAAATCTCCGTGTTCAGGTACTATAAAGTTACACTGTCAATAGGAGAAAGGATTATTTTTACAGTATTGAACTTACACAGCATCTGAAACTGAGACCAAAGCAGTGAATAAAGTCACAGTGGGAAAGCACTGGACTGCAGCAGGGGAAGGAGCAGGCACCCACAAGCTCTGATCGCTCTGTGAATAAGCTCATTCACGGTCACTGGCCATGATGTGCCAAACCCTTGGGGTGAAATCCTGGCTCCTTTTAAATGAGTGGCAGGCCTCCCAGGCTCTTTAAACGTATCAGGCTTTTATCAATGAGGTTTAGAAACATTTTGATTCAAGTTTCTGTATAGCTTTGGCCAGTCAGTATCTGAGCAGATTCAGTCCTTTTTAAGGTACAGAGGGTAGATGGGTTTGCCCCAGAGCCTTGCTACTGATCACAGTCTATTAAGGAAAAGTGCTTTTTACTTTATCATAACTTTAACAAAATACATCTCTTCTTCACCACCTCTGTTTCTTTCACAGATAAAACAACGAGTTAATTAGATTTACCTTCTGCAATTCAGTATTACTTAATTTTGCATAACACCAAACAATACTCTGCAGATGAAGGGTTGCCCTGGAAAAATTATCTCTTACAGAAGAAAATTTCCATTTCACTCGCTCTCAATTTGCCTTGAGCATAAGAACAATATGGACCAACACCAAATTGTAAGACCACCCCCTTATTAAGGGATGAAGCCAATGGGCAGATATATGGCTGCTGTTCCCTGATCCAAAGCACTTGTTCTGCTAGTTCAAAAGCAAACACAGAGGTGAAGCTGTCTATAAAGCCCAGCTGATACCAGCAAATGAAGGTACAAAACACGCTGATGTTTATAAATCAAATTCAGATCTCAGATAGTCTGTCCCTCGCTCCAGCCAGGCAGTACTGCAGCCTGTGTTAACCTGGAGCTCCCAGTGTGACAGAGATTGCCTCTGCGAACTACAGCGTGGCTTTCTATCTCTTCTAGTGCCCTCAG
Source organism: Brachypodius melanocephalos (assembly GCA_013398615.1). Lineage (NCBI taxonomy): Eukaryota > Metazoa > Chordata > Aves > Passeriformes > Pycnonotidae > Brachypodius > Brachypodius melanocephalos. The sequence continues at coordinate 4,476,217 of VZSR01003809.1, forward strand.
ACACAACTGGTAATGATGACAAAGAGTGATACAAGTATTACTACTTAAAATATAAACAATAAATAGGGGATTGGTTTTTAAAATAATAGAATGCTATTATCTATCCTTTTAATCCATCTTGCTGTGCTGCTGAATTAAGTGTGTACTGTGGATGAAAATCACTAGAGAAAGAAGAGGAATTGTTTGTGGGTTTAGATGTTTGTGGAAGCTCCAAAATTCATTAGATATTCATCTGCAGGGTCATTTGATTTAAAACTGATTGCAGTTTATTGTGAATTAATTGTGTGAATTATTTATGTGGATAAACACACTGGAAGGAGATATGCTATTCAGGAAATGGTATGATACTGTGTCATTATACCACCATCAGTTAAATTAAAGATCAGAGTGCAGAGGTGTGGAAAGCTATCTTCAGCACTGATGTCTGGAGAAGGATGGCAATGTACTTGGCAAGCAATACAAATAATACTTGTTTAATTGAAGGGCTTTCTAGACGCTCAGAAGAATCTCTGTGCTATTCAGAATTGGAGCGACTATAGCTTATTCCTTCAGATAATTTGTCTGGACCAACAAGGAAAGAGGAATGAAAGAGAACATCATGTCCATTTGGAAAAAACAAAAAAAAAACAAAAAACCAAAACACCAGCAAGTCCTGCTTTTATTCTTCTGATCACATTTCTTTGTTAATATTAAAATGTACCATTGTAGAAGACATTAGTAAAACCTATTCTGCTTTAACCACTTCTGCTGCAGTTCCCAAGCTGTTCAGAGTTTCTTCACTGGAAATCTTTCTTTCAAACTTCACATCTACTGTAGACATGATGGAAAAGACTTTGTAGCCAGCCAGCCAGCTAAGAAAAATTAGAATCTCTTGTGTTTAAGAATACTATATCTTTCCCTTTTCCTTCCAATTAAGCAAGAGCTGTTTCTGTGACATGTAGAACACTACTGCAACACACTGGGAATCCATAATCATGCATCCATCCCCACAAGCAGCAGTTCTGGATTTAACCATGGGTAAAAGTTTGCAAGGCAATTCCTGAAGCTAAACCCAGCCCTATCAACAGCAAAGTGGCCTTGCAGTGGCCAACTCTGAGGACTGTGTCTGGTCTAAGCTCCCGTCTCACCCCTTTCTTGTATTTGCTTAGCTCTCTTAGCCCCGACTTTGATGCTTCATCCTTGCCTGCAGTCCTATTTTACGTTTGGATTTTTTTTTAACTTACTTGTTTCAACCCTAACAAAGCAGGAAGCACCTCCAACCTACAATTATTTAAGTTTCTCTTGTCCAAACTGTTCCAGAAAGCAATAATAGGAAGTCAAAAGATGCATCTGTTCTCCTATCCAGGCTATTGGTTTATTGAAATTTCAGATGTGATCCTGCAGGTTGCTTTTGCTCCTAGCATCCTTCTGAAGTAGGCAATTTAATAAGGAGCTGGATTAAACAAACTGAAACACAATCAGTCCCAAACCAGATCTTCCATTTTCAGAAAGATCCAGGCTTTCTCTTCCATGTTAGGATGTAAAATCGAATTTCTCTGATATTCTCAGAAACAAAGGAAACACAGATCACTGCATTGATAGATTTGCTGCAATAATGGTGTTTTCTTGATAATACTGTGATACTGTCTAGTTTACATTTCTCAATAAGAAGTTACTCAGCAATTTTATTAGAAGTTTTTTGGGTGGTAGTCTCTAGAAGTATTATTTCCTTAAAGGGCTGTAAGTGGATCAGCTTACCTCGAGGCCCAAACATATAGTCCACAAATGCATTTACTTCCCGGTCAAAAGCTTTCAGGGTCTCCTAAAAAATATGGAAAAGGACATGTGAAAAACACATTACTTATCTCAGGGTCACAGAGAGAATACAATTTTAAAAAAACCTCCAATAAACTTGTAAAAAGTTTGTCATGCACAAGTATTTCCAAAGTACACAACATTATGTATACTGAACAAACCACAAACCTCTTTAAAAATTAATTTAGGGCAGATTGTGGTCTAGATAACAATACAGGCCTCATTGCTGGAAACTGCCCAAACCAGAATTCTTTAGGAAGGCAAATTAGGGTTTATGAAAATCAGCAAGTATCATAGTAAATCTATCTGTGACTGGTGTAGTTTTCACTCTGATAAAGATGCTGCTTCGTTTTTATTATGTTTCAACTGAATATCCCAATGTTTTACACTTAAAGAAGGAAATCTTTAAGTGGTTTAAGTGAAGGTGAGCCAACTAAGATTTCTCTAAAGCAGACCCCAAGTTCTATAAAGCAAGCCTACAGAAGAACCTAGAGGTCCCGTAATGAAGTTCAGGCCATGTAGGGTGGCAGGAAGGGGCAGGTTACATTATAGAGACATTGTGTTTTGAGGTCTTAGTCAGTGAAGCTGCTAAACTGGCAGGTTTAGCGAATTTGTGTCTGTTTTTGACCGAGTTGGGAGATGAGCCATGACCTACACAGTCCTTCCCCCAGCTGGATGTGGTGATCTCTTCCCAGACTCCAGCTCTGGGCAGTGGCTTCCTGCATGCCTGTGCCTGAACAATTCCTTGCCACAACCTGAGGACAGCCAGGTTCTTCCTCTCCTCTTCCCAGCAGTGGCCTAGTGTGCTCAGTGAATTCATTTCAGCACTGAGCAAATGCAGCCAGGCTGAGCAGAGGGACACAGAGTGATGCTGAGCCTCTCTGCAGGGCAGGACCTGCTCTGGGTGTGTTTGAATGCCAGATATCTGCACACCAGCCTGGGCTACAGCCACCATGGACAGATCTGCCTTATGAAGAGCCATATCTGCACACTGGAAGGTCCAGCCCTGGCCTCTCCATTCTTTTACTGGGACTGGGTTGTGATCTGGGCTGGGACAAGCTCCTGGCACTTCCAAGCCTCTTTTTCGTGTTTCTTCTGCTCCTGATTTTGGTTCTCAGATTGTTCAAAGTGGACAGATTTTGTGTGAACACGTGATAGCAAGAAGTTCTTTCGGCACCTTAGGCTACAAACCTCTGTCTCTGCAAGACGCTGCTGCATTCATGTTTTCTTGGAGAAAAATTTAACAAAAACCCCAAAACTAAAAGTATATATTAAAAAAAAAAAAAAAAAAGTTGCTCAAAAGAAATTGATGATTCACAATACAAAAACATTTCTCATACTTCACAGCACTGAGGAAATTAAACTAGCTTTTGGGAAAGTGTCCTGGCTACAGTCCATAAAGAAAGACATTTTCTGAATTTCAAACAATTACTTTAGCAGCCTAATGATGCCTTCTGTCACAGGAGGAGAGTCAATTTCCAGGTGCAGGACCCGTGCAAAAATCTGCTTCCATTTTTATCTCCTTGAGCCATACAGTAGTTCTGTTATTATTTCATGACAATGATACTCCCTTTTGGGAAATGCCACGCTGCTGTTTGTCTGTGATGTGCCCACCTGAGGCATTAATTTGAAACAGACCTACTCCTGTGCTTAATGGTTTTGTGGTTAGACTTAACAGACTGCTTTGGAAAAAATACTGTAATGGATGTGAGTGACCTGTAGGAATGAGCATGCAAAGTTATTTGCTTTCATGCTTACATTACACAAACAAATCTTACATGTCCAGAACAAAGTAAAACACCATGCATATTCCTTTTTTATTAAAATACTGTAGACCTATTCTCAGCTGCATTGAAATGGAAATTAGGTACTGAATTCTTTTAACGGTTAGATGGAGGAACAGAAATTGTAGAATATTAAGAAGAGCAAAATAAAATAAGAGGATCATAGAACTGTTTAGGTTGGAAAAGACCTTTAGGGCAGCAAGTCCAACTGTAAACCCAGCTCTGCCAACTCCACCACTAGACCACCATTAGTCCCTGAGTGTCACATCTACACATCTTTTAAACACCTCCAGGGATAGTGATAAAATCACTTCTCTGGTCACTTGTAACCTAGGAGAAGAGGTCAGTCCCCACCTGTCTACACCCTCCTTTCAGGCAGTTGTACAGAGTGATAAGGTCCCCCCTGAGCCTCTTTTTCTCCAGGCTGAACGTCCCCAGCTCCCTCAGTCTCATCAGACTTGTGCTCTAGGCCCTTCCCCAGCTCTGTTTCCATTCTCTGGACAGCTCCAGCCCCTCAATGTCTTTCTTGTAGTGAGGGGCCCAAAACAGAACACAGGGTTTGAGGCGTGGCCTTACCAGTGCTGAGTACAGGGTGACAGTCACTGCCTTGGTCCTGCTGGCCATGCTATGGCTGGTACAGGCCAGGATGCCACTGGCCTGCTTGGCCAACTGGGCACATTGCACATTGCTGGGCACACTGCTACCTCGTATTCCACTGACTGCCAGCTGGTCTAGGTCCTTTTCTGCAGGGCAGCTTTCCAGCCACTCTGCCCCACCCTGTAACACTGCATGGACTTTGCTGGACCTCACACCATTGGCCTCAACGCACTAATTCATCCAGATCCTCCTGCAGAGCCTTCCCACCCTCCAGCAGATCAACACTCCCGCCCAACACGGGTTACTGTCTTCACTGATCCAACCTGCAACCTCTTACACCTGGTTAGGATGAGCAGACAGCATGCTGAGTAGATGAGCCAGCCTGAAATTAAATCTACCTCCTCATGAGTGTGCTTAAATGACACAGTGAGGACTTGTGCCACCTGACATCCTCATTCCCATCCATCTTAATTAGCACTATGGAAATTAAGTGCCTGCTTTGCCTTCACTGGTAATTCGAGAGTAGAACTTTTTCTAGAGGTGCAGGAGAGAAACAAATATTCTTCTTAAGGATGTCCCAGCCTTTGCCTCTCTTTCAACATTGTACAGCTTCTTTTAGTTTACAGGAAGAAAAATAGAGATATACAAGATATAGATTTGTAAGATTGTTTTAGAAAATATATTTGTTTATATATATAAAACTAGTAGTAATACTTTGGAGAAAAAAATTCTTACTTAAAAAAGGTAGGTAATTTTGTGTGACTAGTCTTGACACCTTCCTGTCAACACTACTACAAGATGCTATACTGTATTTCTGGGGTTTAGAACATGTCCTTAGTAGTACCTCTGGGCAGATTAGATGCAGATGTCTTGCTCAACATGATCTGTCAGGTTTCCAAAGAAAAACAAATAAAACCAGTCTGAACAAACCCACGTGCTCTCTCCTCTCCGGCAAATCACTGTAATAGCCTTTATCAACATAGGTATTTGGGTTACAAGGCTAAAGATTAACATCTTTCATGTTGTTTCTTCTTTTGTACAGGACATTTCTCTGACTATTAGCAATGTATATTCTTTGGCAGGATTTTTGACAGATTTGTGGAAGATCTATTTACCAAAACCTATTGAAAAGACAGTAGGTTACCTGAGCAAATCAGATCACTCAAATGTAAAGATCTGGAGGGAGCATAAAGTCAAATATGATAAAGCAACAGAGATCTCTCTAATGAGATTTTTCAGTATTTTTGCACAGAAATGTAAATAAGGGAATAGGTAGCACATGCACATAAGTGAATTAGTTTTCATGTCATTGCACCTAAAACACAATTTCAATGTCACTAGATATGTAAAAAATATATCACTTCTTGTTATATGTTTATATATCTTTGTAAGCATTGGTCTTCATTGAGAGACCAATATCTACTGGTTTGCTAGTAGTTTTAGCAAAAGTAGTATGAGCTATGTAAAACTTAGGTAAATGCTATCTAAACAGTGCAGATATCAAAATAACTTTGATTTGTCAAAAATACCAATGATCTGTCATTAGGCATTATTTATCACCCACTGGAAACACTGCCTCTAGTGATTTAGATTTCTCTTTGTATAGCTCTACAAACCAGGCCATCCAACAGAAACACGAAAAAACCCTCTGAAATAAACTTATTACAGATGAGTAAACTGCATTTAATCTTACTTATGCTATCTGGAAACCTTTTGCGTTACTATTGGTTTGTTTTGGTTTTTTTAAATTCAAAAGCCTTGAGTGTCACGCAGTGCCTCAAAAATCCAAGATAATTACTTGCTTCTTCTTACACAGCTACATAAAATTTGGAATACTCTTTATAAAACAAGATCTCATTTCAGACTTCAAAAAAAAAGTAGAAATGGGTGCCAACCTCTGCTCTCTGATACAGCTCCTGGAAGTAACAGTGATATTTTGAACTACCCTGACTGAAACTACATACATGATTTTTGTTATTTAAATGGCAATTTTTCCTTGATTCCCTGATGAGTTCTGCTCTGTACATTGTCAAGAGACTGAGAAGTGCTGGAATGCATCCAAATTTAGCAGCATGTTTAAAGAAACTGATCTTAGATGCTACCATGCATATATTTAAATATACAAATACTAAAGAAGATTTTGTAAATGGTAGTGTTGGCTCTAGAATGGCTGAAATAGTGGATGAAATGAAGCAAAGTTGGGTCCAACTCAGAACTGCTTATAAATTAAATTGTTTAGCTTTTTATTACTTGAAGCATTTAAAATTACTCTTCGACAAAGATGTACAATGAGGGACAATTCTTCATCAAAGATTGCTTCAGACAGCCTTCTAGGGTTTTGTCACCTTTACCTTCTACGATTTGTGTGCTATATCTGTAGGGGAAACACATGTTAAAAATCCCAAAAGAATGCACTTATTTAGGGATTTACATGTGAACTGCAGAGAAAGTTGAAGCTGAAGGCAGAAAGGTGAGCCAGATGTTGCTATGAATTGTGTCTTATAAGAAGGAAGACATTCAGTGACATTGGGAGGCAGGACATCCAGGAGCTGGCAATAAACTGCTGCTTTTCGTAATTTATGCTTAATATATGGATTTCACTGCTAGATAATCTCACTGAGAGCAGAAACAAGCTGGAGTGAGCTGGTGAAACACAACTAGCTGGGGCATGAGACTGCTGCTATGTTCCATGGATGTACTGGGAGGGAGAGAGGGAGGGGAAAAATAGCTAGAAGAGACATTATCTTGGGTCTTCTTTATTAGCATTTTGGGTTAGCCATTTGAAGAGACAGAAACTGGAGTCCTTCCTTGACATGGTAATTTTTGTGTCCCACATTCTGGGACATTCTCTCCACTCTGGTGGCTGACCAGGATTAGGGGCTGCACCACAAAAGCCTGACCCAGCAGAGTGGTGTTTCCAGAAACCCTAGAAGCAGCATAGCCCTCTGTGGTAACCTGGGCCGGCTAAAGGGCTCTTTTGCCAACATAAGATGGATCCATATGAGATGTTTTTGCTTCTGTAGCAACCTCACTGCCTGAATCCTCCCATCTCTCCTTCAAAGGCATATAATTTGGTGTGACAGAAGTGACTGAAGCCAAGGGAAGTGAGGGTAATCCTGCTGGTGGTCTGGGTCTGGAAAGGTGCCCATACAATATGTGGACAACATTTGGTGATGCTTCTATTTTGCAGAAAATAACCAAGAATAGCTAAGAAAAGAACTACATATGAACCACTCCATCTAAACATAGCCATTCTTTTAGAATTCCAAGAAAAGAGAGAGCTGTATCTTTGTTTTGGAAATGCAAACTGTAATACATTTTAATGTAATGCAACAGTCTCTGAAAAAATATGGTATGGTAGAAAAAAAAATAAACAAAAGAAGGCTGTTTTAGCTTTAGCAGCGAAAACAAAAAATGAATGGTCTTTTTATGTTTCTTTTCTCTTCCTATTGCTTCTAAAGGCTTTCACATTAAACTGTAAGCTTTCCAAGAAAAAAAACAGATGTTGTTACTGTGGTCAGTAAATTATTTTTAAAACTGCAGGAGCATCTTTGAAGGAAGCATAGATTAGCATTTTCTACATTTGAGAAACATACAGTATTTCTAAAAGGTCTTAGTGTGAGCTGTGTCTGATCTGAAAAATTTTATTTGATTTTCAGATCATATTTTACTCCTATTAATTTTTTATACTATGCAATATATGATTCATTCCACTGCTAAAGCTTGCATGCATATGTGCAAATGTCTGAATATTTTCCCAGCTGGTATTACCAAATTCGGCACTTTTTCCGCCAGTTCTTTCGAAGTTGAGGGTTATTTTTTGCATGTATCTGGAAATGGCTGGCTGCAGGTTGGCAGCCCAGGTGAGGCTGGGAGCTTGCAGGTCAGCCTGTTATCTGACAAAGCAAATTGGTGGGGGAACTGATCCATCAAATCGGTTGGTTTTCTCTGGAGGGAATTGAGAACAGCTGTTTGAACAGGGATTACAGCCAGAAGTGCTGAACACCTTCTCTTGTGCTGATTTAGTCACTGAAGAGAGAGCTGAGCTGATGATGGTGTTACTGAGGATGTGAAGATAAGGGGAAGGTAGCTGTAAAGGGAAGGCAGGCTTGCAGGTTTTCCCTGAGCAGCTGCTCAGTTTACACTGCCTGGAAGAAAATGCAGTTTTTGGTGGATTCCTCAACAAGAAGACTGGCTAGCCATTTCTGATATAAAAAAATTAATGGATGTGAAGTTTGGTGAGCATGGAAATACACAGCTAAATGTAGCCAGAGGTTTTATCTGGAATTTGAGCTGTCTAGGTGGCTTGACTTCAGATTCTCCTAATTTATTGCTGCCCAGAGAAATTTTACCATAGGGCTTAGCAGTGCCCTAAGGGAAGCAGGAGGCTGCCAATAGTATTTGCATCAAACCTGAAGCAGAATGTTTGACTGCCTAAATTAGTAAGGGCATGCTAAAAGATGCTCTTTACACCGGCAAACTGAATTTAATTTCATCTTCAATTTTAGTTCTGTGTTCTCTCTACTCAAAAAATGGATCTTTCAAGAAAGAGTTGAATCATCCAAGATGTCTGGAGTGTTGTGTTGTGGTGTGTGATGCTGAGGTGTCTTGATGAGCTCTGTGGCCCCAAGAGAGCTGTGTAAGCTCCTTTTTCAAGGCACAAGACCTGGGTACCCAGCTCCCTGCACTGTGAAGATGGCTGGGCTTGGAGAGGGTACAGGAGCTCCCTTTCTGGAGGGTGGTAACCAAGCAGCTTCCCTCTGATTGCCAGCAGCTGTTCCTGGAGCTGGGTACCTACACAAGTATTTCCCCTTGCAAACACAGCCAAGATAAGAAACGAGTACTTGGATACATGCAGCAGCCAGCATGCCAAGTGTATCTGCTCTCTGTTTAATCTGCCAGTGGACCTTCACCTCGCATTCTAAATCTGCCCTGAGCCTCAGACTAGCAGTTAACTCTGGAATTTATTTTTCTGCAACTACAGCTCTTGTCTCCCTATGGAAAACTTAAGTATGTGTCACAGCAGGGACTAGAATCCCGATGTTGAGATAAATTATTTCCGTTCCAATTTTTCCATTTTCTTTGATGGTGGTGATGGCTAACTACCCTCAAAAAAATGAGGGGGATGTGCCAGCCCAAGCAGTTAAGAAAGTCATAAAAAGATGTCAGATAGGAGTTCAAATCAGGTAGACAAGTAGTTTGACCTAAATATCATTTATTCCAACCTTCCTACCATAGGCAGGGATCTTCCACTAGATCAGGCTGCTGAAAGAAGAAATCTTTCCTCTTGATAACATGCCTCTGCTCTTTGGGAAGTTAGAAATTGATCTTTTGGCAAACGTGCACCTAAAACCAAGTTTCCGTGCAGATTCCATGAGTCTCTGGTGAATAATGCCACCTTTATGCAGTTCCATTTCTGCCAATGGTAATTTTTGTGGGTGTTTCCACACTTAGACCAGATCAGAACATTAGGAAGAGGAACTGTGGACCCAGCAAACATCCCCTGTCATTGCCCACAGCAGAGAAACAGCAGAGTCAAACCAACAGCTCCCACAGGCAGATAGAAACTACCACTAAAAAGAGCAAGGCCAGAAGGGACTTGGCACAGACCTACCCTGACTTAATTCCCATTTTCTGCTAAAGCAGCTGGTGGCAGAAAGCCAACCCCATCCTTCAGTATCTGTTCCTGTGTTATCTTTCCTTCTGGTGAAAGAGAAGCAGATGACTTTGAAAGGTGAGAAACTTCCACACTTTCCTCTGTAGAGTGTGAGTTTGGGTGGCCTCCACATGAGTCAGAGTACATGGCTCTCTTAACAACCCCTCCTTAGGCATCTTATGGCTCTCTGAGTATTATTCACAGAGAGCTTTAAGGGAAACAGTGGCCTGCTAAAGGCAGAGCCTTTGCCTTGCTGCCCACGTGGCACTTGTGAGTACAGATTGTGGGTACAAGTGTTCCTCACCCTGGGGAAGCAGATCCCTTTGAGCTTGCCCATTGCCCCCAAAACAGCAAGCATGCTCTGCTTCAGGTCTCTGAGATGCAGGCCAGGCTTTACTGGTCACCTGGGAATGGCAGAGCGACCCAAGGAGCCCTGCTATACTTGCTTCCCAAAACACGCCTGCACCCCATCTTGCTCACGGCTGGAACCGCAGCGCAGGCACGCGCCCCACGCCAGCTGTAACCCCTCTCACCCACAGCTGCAATATCCACCTTCACTGATGAATTTTTTGGTTTTTCACAGGTGTGAATCTACAGACAACTCTTCCTGCTGCTGTTTGTCTGAAACAACAGCTTAGGGATTGGTGAAATCACACATAATGGAAAACGCAATGGATGATAACCCAATGCAACAAAAGGAAAAAATTAAATTTACTTTTGGATTTTCTAACCTTCACCTTTCTAAAAAAATGTGATACAAAATGAAGATCAAACTGTAAAAGCTTTGCATTTGTGTTTTTCATTCTCTCTTCCTAGCTAACAAAAAATACCCTGCTTTCTATTTTTTCCTTGTATCTCCAAAAGACTGGGTTTTAACTCATGATACTGAGGTATCACAAAGAGAGCTCTTATGTTGGTCTCTTTCTCCAGGCAACAACTGATAGAACGAGAGGACGCAGCCTCAAGCTGTGCCAAGGGAAATATAGGTTGGATATTAGGAAAAAGTTTTCACGGAAAGAGTGATAAAATACTGGAAGGGCCTGCCCAGGGAGGTGATGGAGTCACCATCCTTGGATGTGTTTAAAAACCGACTGGATGTGGCACTTGGTGCCATGGTCTAGTTGAGGTGTTAGGGCATAGGTTGGACTCGATGATCTCAAAGGTCTCTTCCAACCTAGAAATTCTGTGATTCTGTGATTCTGTGATATCTCTCTGAAAATGCCAGATTTTAGCTGTAGTGAAGTAGAAGGGCAAGTTCTGCCTCACACTGACAAATTTATAATAATGCATGATGAAAGCCCAAAGCCCAGAGTGTATTGCTTTAGAGCAGTTACATTTGAGAAGTGAGTTGTGCAATACTTTACTTGGTGTGAAACTCCTGAAAATGGATTGCCTGGCTTTGGGGATTGCTGCCAAAAATGGGCACTTTGCAAGCATCTCTGTTCTATGTGACAGGCCTTTACAACCAGGAGCTGCTGGAGGAACAGTTTTCTCTCAAGCCTGATCAGTTGTGTGTTGATGGTTGGTGACTCACATTGGAAATGAGAGTTTGAGCTGTTCTCAGCTGGGGAACCAACATACTCCAGAGTTTTCACTTCTGATAAAAGGGCACTAATATTTAGCTTCCTTCTGCTTTGGGGTTTTAAATTTTGTTTAACAAGAGGTCTACTTTCACTTAGTTTTGTAGTCCTGCTCAGCGCTGCACCTGCTCATCCCACACATGGGAATAAGGATGGAGGAATAGCTGCTTTATGGTTTCTGTCAGGATTCAAATCACCTTAAAACACCATCAATACCACAGGTGAGAAAGCACTAAGAGGCAGAAGAATTTTAGTGAAAACATTGTAAGTATGTGAGCTATTTCAGACATCAGTCTTGTTTCTGGACTACGCAACCTGCTAGGAGTCACAGAAAATATTAACTGCTCACATAAAATGAAGCAAGACTTGTTTTACCAGACACGCTACTGTCAGATCAGTTATTGCGAGATAAACTGCTTTTGCAAAATTAATCACCTGTTCAAGTTGGTTGGTTTTTTGGGGTTTTTTTTAAGTACAAGGAAATGGAATTTGGAAGGTTTCTGCACTACAATTGCATGGGTTAGAAGCAAAGTGATTTAAGAACCCATTAATATTTACTTGGTTTTACAAAATTTTTTCATAATTGAAATCCTTGAAAGCATTCTGCCTTTTACACATTTTTCATTTCTCGATCTTATCAAAGGCTGAGGGTCACAGTGTCTCCAAGTGAAAAATCCCCTTTCTTGAATGACTGCATGATTTCCCTTCTACATTTTCCAAACTTTTTTTGCTCCATTCTTTGTGAACATAATAATTGGTCACTAAAACAAGCCAATTTCAGCTCTTAAAATAGATCTTATATGGCCTTAAAAGAAGACTGAAAAGGAGGAGTTGCTGCTGTGGCCCAATTTGCAATATCTGTCAGTCACGTATGCTCCCAAGAAACATATCTTTATAATCCATCCTCTTGCTTGTTATCAGAATTTCAAAATGAAACTGTCACCAAAGCAGATCAGTGCAATCCTTTTAAAAGTAATCCTGCTCAATTCTACCTTCTACACAGGGGAACATCAGCTTAAGTTGTAATTAAAGAAGATTTCTCTAGGGAGACTTCAGATGTAGCCTGCCAGTTCCCAAGAAAATGGTAGCAATTATTGACCTCATTTTCCTTTGCTCTAACAATCAAATTTATAATGGCAGAATGATCTGAGCTGGAGCACAATTCCTGTCAGTGACGATGTGACAAGAATGTGAGGAAATAAACAAAAAGGAAATCAGTTAAAAATGAAAAAGTAGATAAAAATTCTGCCTCCTTCTAACAGCCTGAGTGAATATGTCACTTTCTCAAGCAAAGCAACAATTCTTGGGAATGGGTTCTGACTTGAATAACAGAAAGTTTCCTTTGGAGCAGGCAGGTCTTACAGCTACAAGCAAAGAACCCCAATGAGTTTTTTAAAAGAAAGGTTAATTCTGTTTCAGTTGCTTTCTTAATTGTCAGTTCAGCTCTTGTTGACTTTACAAGGCGTTGCGAAGACAGATCAGTGTCAGAATTAATTTTACATTAGCAGCCCAAAAGCCTGCACAGCTTAATTTACCTGCTTCCAAACAACTAGGCTTGGTAAAGGATGTCCAACCAAACTGCATATGAAGGACCAGTATACAATTTCACCTTGTGCAAGAGCAAGACAGCCAGCTGCACTTTGAGAAGCACAGGAAAATAATTCTACCAAAACAAAGGAGGCAATCACCCTTTTAAGGCTTTGGATTTACCAGATTGTTTAGCTTTGGGACAGAATATTCCCCAAATATACACTGAGTATAGAGTGTTTGCCCAAAATTTGCCACATGTGCAACTACCTGTTTTTTGCGGTAAAGATTTTGCATCCTACGTTTAGATCCATAAAATAAATAAACAAAAAGGGCACGGGGAGTGAATGAAATGGTAGGGAAGAATTATAACAAGTTTACATGGCAGCTCAGTTTTCTCAGTATGCCATATCTTGAAAAGTTTGTTTTCCTCACTATTTGCAGACAGATTGTGTTGCTGCTGAGAAGCTGATTTTATAAGTCAGTATAATACATGCAGGACTTTATTTTGTGCTTGACATACACAATTGATCATTTTTCTGGGGAAAAAACAGGGACAAGCTGACAAGATATCCTTTCTAGTACTGTGAAAATCTCTTCATTTACTACTGCAACAAACTTCATGATCTAAGATGAATAAAAGATCTTAAGCCTCTGCACACGATCTCATGGCTTGTTGGGTAAAGAATCTTAAAAAAAAACACAAACTAAAAAAAAAACACAACCCCAAAAACCCCAAAAGCAAGAGCTCTGGCTTTCCCACAATCCTGGCAGTGCAGGAGGACAAAGGGCACTCTATGCCAAAGAAGTAGGTTTCTTGGTTGCCGTCCCAGGTGTCTGCAACTGTGTCCCCATGGCAGGGATTAATGTGCAAGGGACTGCCTGCCCCTCCTGATACAGGCAGGGGGATCAAAAAGGATTTTAGAAAATGTGTTGCCTGGCTGGGGCTTTCCCCTACTGAACAGTTTTTGCCTGAGTTTCTTAAACAGCTCGTAGCAGTGCTGGGGAGTCCTTGGCTGCTGGCAGGAGAGAAAAGGCAGGAGTATTTGAAAATCTGTGTGGGTTGCATTTCTACTTCCTCTGGGCACACTTAAAAGTGTGTGTGTTTTTCACTTTAAAAGTCAGGAAATTAAAATAAAGTACTAAACTGTAAATATATAAAAATGAAATAAAGCATTAGGGTGCTTTTTATAGCTTGCAATCTTTGTCAGGCAATTGTTAGCAGCCCTTCAGAAAACTGTAAGTCAAAAACTCAACTTATAAAATATTAACTAAATAATTTCTTAATTCAGACTTTTTCCCTGCAGTTTTAATTCCCTTTATAGACACACTTTTGCTAAGGACAAGAGTGGTAGAAGATTGAATACAGCCTGTGAAGCATGTTTAAAAAAAAAAAAAAAAGGAAAACTGTGAGAGATGATGGAAAAACTGACAGCTCTCTACACACATGTAATTAACACTTGTTTCAAACCAGTAACAAATTCTCATAGTCAGATGTGTGAAGCACTTCTAACATAAAAAATGCTACAGGTACTGTATGTAAGAAAATGAATGAAATGTAGCAGATTTTGTTTGCATCACTTAACCATGTACAGTACAAGTAGCCAATATCTCATGATTTTCTGAAATCACTACTATTAATTTCATACTCCTGAAGTACTTTTAAAGTTGCAATAGCTACAGAATGTGTACAGAAGCCTGTTTTAAATATAAAAGGATCCATCCATAAATATAAAATTGTAACATAGGATACCTTATTTTTTTCAGAAATAAATAATGGTCCTGAAATACTTTCATCCTCATGAGTGAAATAGTCTCCAGTTGATGCCATTATTTAACTGCCCTGAACTCCTTATAAACATTACAGACAAACTAAATCAGAGCTAAACATCTGTGGCATTTTAAGTACCAAGAAAGCCACTGTGCCTGCTGGAAAGTTGGAATGCCATGCACTGGCTTCTCAGCTGTGCTTCCCCTGGGCTGGGAATAGCTGCTGGCAGTGCTGGTTCTACAGCTGGTACCTATGTCAGATAAAGGGATTGGTTAATTGAAACTGTCCAAACAGGACCTCTGAAAATACACTGTACCAAGTTCACATGAGCTGTGCAGGATGGTGACCTGCAGCAAAGGAATGGTGCTGTGTGCCTGGGAGGTGGCACAGCTGGAACAGGAGCAGAGAGGTGTTCTTATCTTTGGCTGGCTTTGTAGTGACTTCTTTAGTACAGATCCCTTGAATCAAACCCCCTCTGCCCTGCATTTTTACTGAACTAAGCCACCAAGTTCTTGTTTCCATAAATTTACACAATCTAGAAGTTACAGTCATACTTTCAAGTTTTTCACCATAACAGTAAAACCAGAATTATATTGAAAACAAATACCTCTAAATTAGAATTTTTACTGACCTCTGTAAATTCAGAACAGAGAAGGAACAAATTCAGAAAGGAACAAAATGGGAATAAAACCCACAAAAACACATGTGTAATAATGCTTATGTGATTGCTTTTTTCCCCCCAAACCTCTACTGAGTGTCATACTGTCATTAAATTGACTAAGATGAGTTCTGTCCATTCTATTTTTCCTTTGTGGAAAATTGCACCTATAAACACTTAGTCAAACTGGGCTACGTACCTGCCCAAAGGCAGAATCTACCCTAATACATACTCTGTCTAACCTGCTCAAGTTGTTGAATTATACAAGGACATTAAACCAGGACAAATTCCCATCCCCTTGCCCCCGGAAGAAGCAGGAGATTTATGAGGGGGCATGCTCATAGCACAATTCTAACCCAACAGGTTATGGGTAAATGCCATGCTGGTCGCTGGAGAGACCAGCAGAGTTCCCCATGGATGTATCTGTCCCCTTGGCCAGACTCACTGGGCCCACTGCCAGGAGTGGAGCCCTTGTATCTTAATTTCTCTTCAGAAACAAGGAATGCAGGACTCTGGAAAGGTAACTAGGTTTGAGGTATGTGTGTGCATGCTTTCTGTCTGGTGCTCTCCATGCAGGAACTGGTAACATAGGTCATGGTGTAGCCTGCTTTAGCCACATCCTTAAAAGTCATAGCACTCAGCTGTTCTTGTTCTTACAGTTTGGGTGAAGGAGATCTGGGTGTGTTCTTTTGCCCACTAGAGAAATGGTTTTTCTTGGTTTGCAGTCATTTGCTGTGCCATCTCCTGTAGTTTCTGCCCAAATGGATAGAATCTTTCCTGAACTATTTATAGGGATGTAAATTGGAAAAGAAGGAGAAGAATGGAGGAGGGGGAGGTGTTTGTAGCATGCTGCTGGAGATTAGAGAGTTCACATCCCAGCTTCTAAGGTTTCAGCCTTAATCTTCCAGCACATGCAAAGCCTTTCAATTTCACTTCGAGGTCATTACCAATGTACAAAACTGTCTAACTGCCATGTGACAAATGCAGGCACAAAACTCAGTACAGGAAGCTTTTCAATTGGGAGTATACACTGTTCTGGGAAAGAAGCATGAAGCTTTAGGTAAAAATATCTACTTCTAAAATCTGTATGTTAAATTTTAAACAAAGTGGATTTCAAGCTTGTGAGTTGCAATAGACATTTATCTCCTAATTTATCATTTGATGCTAGATGCCATTTACCAGCACCTGCTGACTGAAAGAAGAAAAGTAAAACCCGAAAAATTCTAAAGGTTAAGCATGTCACAATATGTAATAGTATCTAAAGAAAATATGACTAGAAAACATCCAGTACTTCCGTGGGTATTGCTGGTCTTGCAATACATCTTGTGCCTTTGTGATTATGTCCAGTATTAGAAGATCGGCTTTCTTGATGGAGGCTTTTCACACAGCTAGCTTTCTTCAGCATTCAGGAAGATCATCTGATGGGATCAGCCTAGGCTGACCTGTAAAGTCAAGCGCCACTGAAGTTGGGAATTTCCATGTGACATAACAGCTCCATGAGAGCGCTGCACCGCAGTGCCTGTCACACCCGCCCGGGCTGAATGAACTGCTGCTCAGAAGAAATAGCCATCATAAAGATAAACATCATTTGGAAAAATGTTGGTTCCCTTGATAGTTAAGCTCAATGCTGCTCTGTAGTGGACAGAGAGCAGGTGGGAGGAAAACAGAGCTGCTGGCAAGGTCAGCTTGAAGTATCTGAGACCTGATATACACCACAGGCACTGATCAAGTACCGCTTTCCAGAAAATTAATATCCTCACAAGCTTAGGTTTCCAAAAAGGATAACCATCACTTCTTACTTTGCATTGAATGTGTGTTAGGAATAACTATTTGAAGAGATGACAATTTCTTACAAGTAAACGTAATAAATACGTTTGTTTTACAGGAGAAGTTAGAAGCAGCACAGATGGCACTTGCAGCTGATTGAAGTTTCAGTACAGATAACCTTAAAAACAGATAAAATGAGAACCTTCTATACTCAAAAAAACCAAAACAAAACAAAAAAAAACACCCAAAAAACCAAAACCAAAAAACACCAGCTAAGGGAGAAAAATCAGCTAGTAGACACAGAATAATTGTTTGCTGGTGAAATGCATTGTCTGAAAGAGCGGAAAAGGTAATAATGGTAAATCCGGTTATTTAATATCATACAGTACTAAGATGTTTCAGACAAAAAAAAAATGCTAAGAAGCTTTCCCCATGAGAACCAAGTATAGCAAGAAATATCCATCTCTGTTTAAGTCTGTGCTATCTCTAAATGTGGTGAGGGAGTAAATGTGTGACAGCTATGAGAGTTAGGTAAGCAGGTAAATAAGGGAATTCCAAGATTTTAAAGAAAATCCATCTATTTCAAACGATTTCTTTTATGAAAGTTATAAGAAAGAAAACCAGGAAGTGATGTCTGAAGATATGCTCTAGTACTTTCCCAGCTAGGTAGAAACACTGTGTTATTTGAGGGTTCTAGCTGAAATCAAATCTTCCTTCATTCTGACTGTGCATGTTGCTTTCCTAATTTAAACTCAGTTACCTGCAGTATTAACATGAGGAGCTGATCAACTGTGTATTGATCAAAATATACCCTAAACTGGCTTAAGGAGTCAACTGCATAAATTCTCAAACCCCATCTAATGCTGGATTGATGAATGAAGTATCACAGGTATTTAATCATCTCACTTTGCTTTCTACTTTGTTATTGAGTTCAGTGCTCCTAATTTACACTGACTCATTATTTGAACAATATTGTATCCTCTTTGCTTAAATAACCACCTTATTGCATCCAATGAAAGCCTCTGTGAATTACACTTACACCAGTGTCTTATCAATACTGTTCATATTTGGAGGTGGAACTGTGGGGGAATGCCTCTGTAAAAGAAGCAGGTACACATGAAACCCCAAATTTGCTGAAGACCAGGAGACTAGTATGAATTTCTTGTTTTCAGCTGATCAGCATGTTCCTTATCCTATTGAGCACTCAGGAGCTGCTAGGTTTATTCAGTGCGTGCCATATGCATGCCAAACTTCAGCAAGACCTGAGCTTTAACAAGCCAGAATATTTAAATACTCACACTCCTGCAAACTCAGGAAAACACATCTTGGGGAAAAATGGGACAGTGCTATCTTGTTTACCTTCTACACCTGTTTTAATGACATCGCTCTCTGTCTTGGCTTTCAACTTTGTACCTTTCCAACAAAACACTTTCTGATCTAAATTCTGACATCTCCCAAAGGTGGCTGGCAAACAGAAGAAAATTGCTTCCTGATTGATGACAAAGAAATTATTTTGTGAAAAGTATCTCTTAAATGTAGTCCTGGAGAAACATTTTAGTTATACCAGATTTGAAATAAAATTATGCTGCTAATTTAGTAAATGTAAAATGGGAAAAAAAGGTTCCATTTCTCCAAGGTAGGTTATAAGGGATATTTTTTAGTTTTTCTTTAAGTTATTGTAAGCAAAATAAGTCTTATCTAGCCTTTTATCTTTCAAGGTTTTTGCAGATACTATTAAAATGCAGGCTTACAAAGTCTGCAGTAAGGAAAGAAGTTTAAAGTAAGGAAGAAATAACTGCATTAAACCCAGAAGATTTTAATTTCAGTTTTCACTGAAATGGAGAGGTATTTCTATTTTGCAGAACAATAAAGCTAAATGCTATCTTTCCCGTTGCCTTGCACGAATTGCCAGTTTTAAAGACACGTGTCAAATATGTTTCAGCACCAAGAAATCACAAGTGTATCTCAGCTTTCAAAGGACAGCATGAAAATTCTGTGATGCTTAGACACACATCAGAAAAATAAAAAAAATCTTAGAGAGAATATGTAACTAAATTTCTGCCAGAAAACAGAGCCCTGGAAATTGAAAAGAATGCTATAAAACTAGAGATGTGATGTTCTTAATTTTTCTGGTTCTGGAGAAGGACTGATTGAGCAGATAAAGCCAATAGCTCCAGTATTTGAACAGGAAAAATTTCCAAGGGTGCTTTCAAGGGTGAATCCAGATTCTTCCAACACGTTTTTCAGTGGACATACCTAATTTTTGGAAGAAGATTTGGATTTCTTAGGTAACTCACATAAATAAGCTGTCTTATTTGGAGAGTGATGATCACTGCTGGCTGGAAGACATCTCTCCTTTCTGTTTTCAGTAGCAGCAGGAAGTGGGAAGAAGAAAGGAACCTACAAAGACTTTGCAAATCTGAACTGGTTTCTGATACACTTGTTTTCTAAGTCTTTGCTTTTTCTTTTCCCTCTGTTAACTTGAAAATATGGAGTTTTTTTCTGGCTTCATGCACAGTCTTCTGTCAGTATTAAAAGATAGTTCTTGGAAAGAAGTCAAGGTAAGTGGGTACTCCAAGGTAAGAAGGGCTGATTTTAAGATTTAAATCCACAGTACACAGTCTGGTGTAACAGCAAAGCAACACCGAAATGTTACTCTAGGAATGCACATAATACTAACTAGCTGAGAGACAGATTCAGCTGGTTCTAAAAAATATCCCATTGCGTGGGATATTTTCATATCACATAAGCATTTGAATTTGGGGAGGAGGATAATTTTGAGTAGCTAGTCATAATGCAATTTGTATAAACTACTTAACAGATGAAGATATTTAAATAATAAATTGACAAGCATATAAATATAGTAACAGACATAATGGTTTTTCACCCTCTGGTATTGCATGGACAATTGACAAACTCTGAAAAAAAATTACACCATGTGCACAGTAAAACATGGTTCTGACACAAATACCAACTCCCACCAGATGAGAACTTGCACAGCCTCACAGCTAATCTTTTAAACTTGGCAGAAGTAACTTGGCTGGCTGCAGCCAGCAACTGGAGAGAAAGCGGGTGTGGATAGTAATATTCAGAACTGCCGTACCAAGAGATGTGCCAATTCCCTGACAAGAAAATCACTCTCAAAAAGTTTGCCAACCATTTATTCCCTGCCAATTTGAAGGCACTTTGCTTTTTGGAACGGTTTTATCCATGCTTACAGAAAAATGCAAGAAACAGTATTGTTTCCCTTCTAGTTGGATGTGAAAATGCAAGTGTAATATAAGGAAAAAAGGAAACAGAAGCTGATGCCTGTTTTCCAAAGTGTCACTTGAGAACACAAAACAACAATTAAAGAGGGAAATATCTTTTTTTGGTAACTGGTTCTTAGATTTTTTTTCTTCCTTCCATTTCTCCCTTAAGTCCTTGAGGGCAAAACCCTGTATTTCAAATGCTAATTCACGTTTTGAACTTCAGTCATGTTTAAAGAAGACTGGGCAAGAGAGAAAAGGAAATGACAGTTGATTTTCCTGCTTAATAAAGAAGAAAACAGAGACTATGGAAGTTCTCTTATGTGTCCTACGCCAAAACAATTCTAAATTTACCTCTTTTAAAACCCTAAATGAACCCTAATGAACTCCAAGGACACTTCTTCTTAAAATTGTATGAAACCCAAATAACAGAGCGCTGTCTGCTGGCACAGGATAAGAGGGTGCACAAGCTAATTAGCTCCCTTTCTCCGTCAGCCCCAACAGTGGGTATCCTAGAGTTTAATCCACACATAACTGGAATTTTAAAGCCCAGACTCTTAAACCCATTACACCATGGAAACACCCAGACCGACACTTCCCTCAGAATAAAAATGCTAATGACTGTGCTGCATGGTAATGCCCTAATGATACAAAATGTCTGTAAACTGCATCAGTTATTGTCACACAGAGGAAATAACAACAGCTGCAGACTTTTCATCATGTGTGTAAGTCAGTCCCCCTGTTAGGTTGCTGTACCACATCGTCTTTGCTGGCTAAAAAGCGTCATGAATGGTGACTACTGACGAGCATCCTGTAGGAGGCTCTTTAAGAACCAGGGGAAGAATGGTTTGGCTGTGGCTCCTAATGCTTGGGTGTAGGATATTTATTTGAAACTTTGTCGCCCTACTTCTAATTTCCATTACTTGCTGTGTTTGGTTTTCAAATTATGACACAGAATATGAACTATTTCTTGCTTCATTTCCCTACCTGTCCTCCTTAGAGTGGAAAAAATCAAAATCTCTCCAAACAATGACGAAAATTATGCTAATCTTTTTTTTTCTCTAATTACATATCTTTGTATACAAATTTCTACCAAAGAGGGTTTGATTTCCTTCAGTATGAGGACCTGACCTTTGCCACTTTATCACAGTCAGTTTTGACTGAGAAAAGGGAAATTCAGTGCAGTTTAAAAGTCTTTACCTAGATGAACTCAATATTTAAAATTATCACTCTATTGTTGTTAGACTGACATCAAGTCAGAGTACTTTCAATATTAATGTCAATATAATGTTGTCATTTCTTGAAGATGTAAAGAATTCTAATTACCCTCCTAAATCTAAATTTAACTAGTCCTCAGAAACTACAAGTGGCTTTTGCTGCAGATAAGAAGCCCCACAGAAGTCATAAATATTCACTTCATTTCCTACTGTACTCTACTCATCAGCTGTGCAGCAGTCCCCTGGGTAAAGAGGCAGTCACTCAGATATTGTGGCCTGTGTATTTAGCATATGATAAAGCAAGCCATGGAGGGTGTATGCAGATAATGGATTTACAAGCTCCACTGTTGCCAGGAGCTCACAAATTGGCTGGTAAATTTGGTGTGCTCTAAGTCTGAAGTGTGGCATTTATAGTGTGACAGAGCTGCATGTCTCAGGGTGTTCCTTCTCTGTTATGGCTGGGCAATCCTCCTTGTACCCTTCCACCACTGCCTCATGACGAGGGTCATCCCAGAAGCTCTCTGACTGGAACAACCAGTGGTACACTAAATTCCATCCTCATAATTTCCTTCCCTTCTCCATTACCTTCTTTAATTACAAATCAGGCTGCACTTGTGACATATTACTTTACCATTGAATACAGACTTCAGACTCTGTTTGCATCAGGCTTAATAATGCCTCAGCTTCTAAATCAGGTTTAAAGGCAGTGTTTAACAAAACTCTCATATAGCATAGCATGAAAGTGTCAGGGACAATAATGATGTTATTCTATTTATTTACACTTGCATTTTGCTTAGATCAGGGACTAAACCAGCCCTTTATATTTGGAGTTTACTAATACTTAGAGAAAATACTATTGCAGGAGGTTTTTTCCCAACTCTTGATTGAGTCAGAGATTTGAATTTACAGTGTTTGCCCATGAGTACTCTTTTTCTTCAATAAAATCAAGAGATGCTATAAAGTTAAATGAGTGTAAAATTGAGTGCTTGATGAACAACAGGAGTGTGCTTTTTTTTTTTCATAAGTCAGACTTGTAATGAAGATAGAATGCTTGTAATGAAGACAGAATGATCAGTCTTCAGCAATCAAAGGATCTTCCTAGAGATGAGAGGGATGCAAGGGCAGCATGCAGGTTTTGGTAAGCAGGCATCTGTAACCATGCAATGAATTCCTGGACTTTTACTTCAGTTCCTGGAAGGTCTTTTTCCTAATCAATTCCACCATGTGCAAAAGGCTTCAGTGTCTCTTCTTGAGTTTCTATGCAGGTAGAGTCTATTTTTTCTGTTCTATATGCAGTTTTTTAGCATGTTTTCTCATAGCTTATTAATTCTGTGTCAGCTGGCAAACTCCTGCCTTCCTGCTCTAGTTCTGGATGGCAGGGCTGCTGCAGTCCATTCCCTCTTCACTCTGCTGGAGCTGGAGAGATCTTGTGGGTGCTGTAGCACTGGATGTTGTGTCATCAGGTATTTGTGCTGAGCTGATCTCTGTCTGCTGAAAAACACTCTCTTCCAATTTGTGTGTCACTGTTTAAGGGCTAGAACACTGTCTGTGCAATACTCTTTCTCAGGAAGTATTCAGAGAAACTAACAAACACCAATGGACAATGAGACGGGGGTTTATTTCGGCTGCTGCTCAACAAAGAGGCATTTTTTGCTCTCTCTAGGGCTCTTTGCATGTGTTCTGCAATCAGTGTATGCCCATATCAAGGTCCACATCCTGATATGGTGGCCATGATGCTTAGGAGTGTTTAGAAGAGCTAGATGTCTTTCTGTGTTGACTTCAGATTTCAGGAGTATCAAAGCCTCTGAAGGAAACGAAAAACATATTCTAGCTTCTGTCTCTCCTTCTATCACTGGATTCTTGTACAGATATAGATACTGGCACCTATTAAATACAGTCCTCACATTTATGCTTACCTCAGTGCTACCTAGTCTCTTTGTAACCATAAGTTGCCATGACTGTGCAATGCTATACACCCTCTTACTCCACAAAAGTGGGATTTGACCCCATGGAAAATATACTGACAAATCAAAATGTGTAATCGGTTTAAAGTTCAAGGGTGTAGCCAAATCCTGAGCCAGTGTAATTTGACCTAGATTCACTGAAGGAGAGCTGCAGTGAGCTACATAAACAGAAGAACCAAGCCACTGTGGTTGCCCTCATACAGTGAGGATGCTGAGAAAATACACAATGCTTTATGATAGCAGTGGTTTGCTGCTTCAGCAAAACATTGTTTCAAAACGAACAAACAAAAAAGTTTTCTTATGCAACTTTCTACAAATAACAGTGATTGCTGAACACCCAGGACACTGAAAAACCTCTCAGTTGAGTTTAAAGGACACTAGCAACTTAGCTTATTTCTATTTCTATACTAGAGAAGGGAATGCTTAGCCAATGTTCCCACCACTTGGGCCAAAAAATCTGTTTGTCCTACATTTGCTCCTGATACCTTTGGTAGTATACTCCAATGTCCCCATGACCCCTTGCCCCAAGCTCCAGGTCCATCCAGAAATCGATGTGCTGTAACTTTTAACCCTGCATTAGCATCATTGCAACAGTTTTCATCAATAGGTCACGTTTTCATTTCAGTAACTATTATTCCAAGGACACTCTTTTCAACTTTTAGAGCCAAAGTAACCTTCAGCCTTTATACCACTTCAAGGACTTTCTCAGATTGGCAATTCTTTCTTCAGAATGTCTTTATGTATGAGTAACAAAGCTTGGGAAATATCAGAAACTTTTGAACACTGAGACTACTGGACATACAGAAGAGCAAAATTTACTAATCCAAACCCATGTGTAGCTCTGAATGGCGACTTCTGGTTATTGTTTCCAGTCATTTCAAGAAACATGTCAAGGTTAATCAAACAGCTCTAGGATCCAGAAAGAACAGGTTAAGGGTAGGTCTCAGCTATAATTTCCATTGGTAATGGAAATTGGAGGTTGCCAATGCCTATGTTACCAACTAATGCTTCCTTGATTTGCACCTAGCATAACTGACTTCACCTCAGTCCTGGAAGGAATCAAAATGAAACATTTTAACTAGTTCAGGGTATTTTATCTTTCTTTCCAGCTGCCTCAGTACTCCTGAGCACCTGGGTATTACCTGTACTATTTACTGATAAATAATGCACATTACCTTCTGCAACATCAGGTATCTTTGTAAACTTCTTCCTCTGTCACAAGGAAGACATTATCAATGGCTGGTATCCACTTAGGCTTTGTGCAGCTGTGGTAACTTAGTCATAGCTTTTGTGCTTATATTCCAAATTGATGGGAAATAGGAATTCAATTATGTGACTCTAAGAGGGCTTAGGCAGCACAAGCTACTGCACAATTTCAGGTCTTTTCAACAGAATCTTCTCATATCTATCATCCCAAAGCTGAGTTGGTGGCAAATAGAATACATAGGAGAAACAGATTCAAACTGACAGCAGGTGGATACGTGACTTTTAGAAAGAAGACTCAAGTTAATTCATAAAATTACTATTTGAATATTATTCATGCCTGGATTTATGGGTGGAGGAAGGGTCCAAACTGATTTTTGTTCAAGGAAGGCAGAATTTACTATAAATGATGCAAAGACTTTTTTGGGGGGGAAATTTTTTTTTTTTTTGTTCAATCACATAAAACAAAGACTAGGCTCTGTTGTTAATCGTGTCTCAAGCTTCTGACACAAGGCTTTGCCAAATTATTCATGCCAACGTGCCTCGAAATTTAAGGCTGCAAAATACTTCTTTGATACTGTCCTACTTTGTAAGGTCGGCAGCACACTTAATGCATTTCTGTTTATAAACAGGATGAGCCCCTTTGGGAAAGTTACTATGACTGCAAAGACACAACGTGCTACGGGGAATCGGCATTGCTCACTAAGTAGGTGACTTCATTGTTCCACTTTAACTCTTTTAGATGCTGAACTGGAATCTAAAACTCCATTGTTCATTCATTACATGGGGGAAAAAAAGTGTTCCACTACAGATTGCATGGCTAAAGCAAGAGCTTCTGTTAAGATAACAAATTAACGGGAATAATCGGTTTATGTAACACGCTCAAACGCACCTCGGAGTAGAGTAGAATGCACCTGCTTGGAGCGGGGCAGAGTGCAGTGGGCCCGGGGAGATGCATGCCCAGGGGCTGCGCATCTCTTGTTCCCTCTCTCCATCCCTCCTTCCCTCCACCCAGGATCGCGTTCCTCCACGTGCCTGTCCTCGCACGCCGCCCGGTTCCCCGGGCTGCGCGGGTGCCTCCGGGGCTCCCTCTCCCCCATCCTTCCTCCCCCGCTCCCTAAGGTGCCTCTGTCCCTCCCTCCTTCCCTACAATATCCAAGCTCAGCCGCTGGACCCGACCCGCGCGAGCGGCTCGGGTGCCTCGCATGGGGGCTGGGGGCATCTGAGGCCATGTCCCCCCTTTTCCCCAAAAAAATCACGCCCCGACTGCGGCCCGTAGGAGCGGGGACAGCGGCCAGCGAGGAGGGAGGGCGGGCAGCGGGGGCTCTCCGATGGCCCCGTAGGGGCGAGGGGCAGGGATGACAGGGGCAGCGGCGGCTCGGAGGCAGCGGCCCTGGGAGGATGTGTGCGTGTGCGGTAGGGGGATGCAGGGGGATGCGGGGGGATGCGGGGGGACACTCACCATGGCGGCGGAGCGGCGGCGAGGCGCTGTCCAGGGTATCGCCGGGCTCGGCGCGGCTCTGCAGGCGCGGCCCCCGCGCCCGCCCTATAAGGCACCGCCTCCGCCCGGGCCCGGCGCGCCCGCCCCCGCCGGTGAGGGCGGGCACGGGGCGGGAGCGACGGCCGGGGCTCCGCCGAGGGGCGGTGGAGCAAAGGGGAGGGGTGGGGAGGCGGTGGGGAGCGGTATCCGGGCAAGGGGAGAGGCTGTGCGGTGCTGTTCCATCACCCACCCAGCTGTCACGGCAGATGGTGGCCGTTTGCCTTTGTTGGAATCCACCCTGTTGGGAAGGTTCCATTCGCTATCGGGCCACTTTGGGAGCAGACAGGGTCACTGACTATCTTGGATTCAACTTGGGTTTGGTCCATGGCCCAGCGCTCGTATTTACAAGCTGAACTTCTCTAACCTGAAGGCCTGAATCCTCCACACACGGTGCCAAAGTGAGATCCACCACCTAATGGTTACTAGGAGGACTCAATTACCTCAGAGGTCCTGACCAGTCTAAATGATTCTATGATTCTAAGTGTGGCATCTCCCAGGAGATCTGTCTGTTAGGGAGGCATTGATAAACAAATGTTAGGTGACTAGGAAGGAAAAGAAACCACACAGAATCAGAGCTACTGATCCCACCACAACTCAGACTCTGATACACAACAGAAAAATAGTCAGGGAAGGAAGTGGCATTGTGCTTGGTGTAACAAGCACAAAATCTCACACCTTCAAAACTCATGTTTGTTCCAAGTGCTAACAAAGTCTTACAGCTACTATAAAACATTTAGTTAAACTACTAAAGTTGGTTGAAAATTTCCTGCTTCTTTATCCCTGCTTTTAATAAAGAAATATTTGGCATGTGAAATCAGAATAATATTTCTTAAAAACTATTAATATTTTTCATTTTAATTTTATTTTCTGAAGGAAAACTTGTCAAGAAATTACATATCCATGCACACACTTCCATAGCTGCCTTCTCAATCCTATGTTCATAGTTTGGTTGACCAGAGCTCAGGGTTGTGTTTCCTGGTTTCAGTGGGACAAAGAGTAGAAGTAAGTTAAGGAGACCATGTGTGTGCAGGACTGGTGTCATCTTCACAAACTAAAGCACATTTGATGTACAGACATACTATATTTGTCCAAAATGATGTTCTGGACCTCGAGATTTCCTTCCTGATCAGCTCTTTGTCCATGTACTACTTCAGCCCTTGCTTTCTCTTTGATCTAGACACAGAGGTTCACCAAAGGCAATGAGGATGACGATCTTCCTGGGGCTGCTGCCTGCCCAGAAATGATACTGCCAGGAGATTCACATGAAAGCGTGTCCTTATGTAATTTCTAACCCACTTTTACAGACAGAAACTTGTTTGCTGAAGCTTCCAAATTCCAGCACATTAGTCTACACTAACTGCTGCAATTCCTGAGGTTGACCTTCCAGCCTTTCACCTATTCCATCTTTTCCAGAGGTTATTCATTTAATTCTTTGTGTGTCATCACAAACCATCTTGAAATACTGAGGAGAAATACTTTTTCATACCTATTTTGTCCCCAGAGAAATAGTTCCCTAAATACAAAATTGTCCTCTTTGTCCTAAAACTCAGCACTCTTAGATGCTATAGAGAAAGGAGTAGTTTGGAAGGAGACAGATGAACATAGAAGTGACCCAGTGCATTGCAATGCTTTGGCTTCACAATTTTTATTCCAATTTCTTTATAGTCCAAAATAACCTGGGTTGGTGTGTTAAGCCAAATCTAGACCTAAGAATATGGTAATATATGGTATTTTTGTCTTTATTCTTGTTCTTCTTTGTCTAAAACAGAAAGAAAACATACATTCAAGTTTGGTAAAGATGTCGCATTTCTAATTTCTTCAGTTCCTTGTTCCTGACACCTTATATTCATATTAATTGATAGTTTTCTTCCTTAACTAGTTTCCTTCTATAGTTGCAACTTTCTTTTTTATAAAAACAATAGTGTCTCCAGTGAAGAACAAATAGGATTCTGGTGGCATCTAAGAGAAGCTGTAATAGCATTATGGATATTTTTAACACCTACCTAATGACCTGAATTTGGAGATTTAAGGGCTGTGGCAGGATTTGCATTCATCTGTTTTGTAGGGAGAATGATGCCATGCATTTAGTTGGATCCCAGGCACCAAGCACAGCAGACCTCTGCCAGCCAGCCTTCAGTGATTGTTGAGCAGCACATTGTCCTGAGATAAAAGGCAGAAAAATAAGCTGACATATGGACAAATAGACTTGCTTAGTTCCAGCTGAAATTCCCCGAAAACAAGCAGAGTAAGAAGAGGCAATTTAAACAGCACTTCATTCTGGGGCAATGCTGTTACACAACCACCATTGTTCAAAGTGCAATACCACAGAGAGTTAGCTCTAGCCCTGCTGGTCTAGGGGTTGTTCTAGGTTGTACTTTATCACAAACTACCTAATTTACAGAATCACAGACTGGTTGAGGTGGGTAGGGACCTCTGGAGATCATCTGGTCCAAGCAGCCTGCTCAGGCAGGGTCTCCTACATCCAGCTGCCCAAGGTGGTGTCCAGTCAGGTTTTGGATATCTCTGCATCTTAGGAAAAGCGCCTTTGAGTTGCAACAACTTCAGACCTGACAGGTCCCACAGGGCTTGCAGCTCAGTAGGAAACAGTGGACAAGGTACCACTGATCAGTCAACTACTAGCAACACTCAGCTCCCACTAAGTTTGGATCAGCACGACAAAGTTTTAGTTCGGGAAAGAAAAGTCTTTCTGTCCCCCATTACCATGTCACCTATTAGCAATCACTGCTCTTGACCATAACCTCTTCCAAAGTTTGGAAATTAAACTCAGGACATGTCTGTTTCACAAAATTGTTCTGTCAGCAGAATCTATCTAACTCACTGGCAAAATGTCTCTTCTGTCTCTGAGCATCTAGCTCAGATGAAAGAGGGGATCTTTCTTCTGTTATCCATTCTTTTCCTATTTTTTTTGCACACGACAATGGTTATGTATCTGCAGATTTCAATTTTGCTAGTGACACCATGGGGAGTTACAAGGTCAGTGTGACAATTTTATAGAATCATAGAATGGTTTGGGTTGGAAGGGACCTTAAAGATCATCTAGTTCCAAGCTCTTTATCATAAACAGGGGCACCTTTCTCTAGATCAACTTGCTAAAGACACCATCCAACCTGGCCTTGGCCCCTGCCAGGGTGGGGCATCCACAGCTTCCCTGACAACCTGTTTCCGTTCCTCACCACCTTCACAGTAAAGAATTTCTTCTGTATATCTAACCTAATTTTCTCCTCCTTCAGTTAACTTTCGTTAATTTTTGTTAATTTTATTAACTCAGAACTTTCAGTAATAAAACTGCATGGAATCAAATCTGAGTAATCAGGCTGAAGTGAAAATTTGGAAGTTTGTTCCCTTGTTTTTCTCTGGTACGGTTAGTTCTTTCTAAATGGTATTTTCAGCTTTGAAACTACAGCTGGTGTAATATGACGGTAAAGCTAAAACTTGCGTTAAATTGCCAGCTGCGAGCAAGTAAAATAAAAACTAAATCGAAATAAATTTATGCAGGCAGAAGTACTGAGTTGAGCAATTGTGGAGTGCTGAAGTTTTTATAGTAAATATTTTGTTTTAGCACCCTCTCTCGGACACAAACCAGCACTGCTGGTTACTCTTAAAAGGCTTGGCTAAAGCTGGAAAGCATTTGCAACAGGAAAAGTCCTTGACTGCAGTCACGGATACAGTTTGGTTATGGTTTTTCATATTCTATAAATTAGCGTTAGTAGAATTTTCTCATCCCTCTTAGGCTTATCATATTTATAGAAATAGTCTGTGCTGTTCATTTAAGTCAGCCAAGAACTGGGAAAAGCATGAAGCACATACTGAAAGTGAGTTGTTGCAAAAGACAGTAGTTCCTCACTGTCTGCACGTCTCCTGTGAGGAGTCTGCCGGCGTTAACTGCTGTGAATTGTTCTGAGTGTTCTGAATGTTCTCTCTTACACCCGCTAGTATTTAGTGTTAGGGTGGCTTGTGGAGGTCCCAGTTTGGGACCGTGGTCTTGCTGTGTTGAGTCCTACATCCAAGAGCTCACAGTGTCATGAGTAACAGTGTAATGCAGAGGGAAAGGGGTGGGAGGAAGCTGTTTCTCTGTATTCCCACCCCAGGAAAGAGAACTGTATTAAATACCAAAAGCAAGTCAGCAGTGGGAAGGTCAACAAGTGTACTCTGAATAGCAGAAGGGGCTACAATTTGCACTTTCTGCATGAACTGTAACTACCTGCCTGGCTTCTGGGGTACAACTGATAGGCAGTCGAGTTCCTGTACATTATTTTGGCTCCAGTAGTGGATATGGCTGCCAGTTACCTTCAGAGATACTGTATGTGCAAAGAGAAGGATTAAAAAATTAGGACACTGTAGAACAAAAACTGCCTGGATTACTTTAACTTGTTCTTCCTGCCCATATTAATTTTACTAAGCCTTATTTGCAATAATAGCCTTTGGCAAGACTTACATTTCATCAATGCAGGGTGCAGATGATCACAAACAAACAGGATGCCATGAATGATGCAAGGATCTGGAAAAGGACAAAAAAACCCCAAAAAATTTAAGTGGCTGAAACTCTTTTTCAGGACAAGAATAAATGCCTTATATAGAATAATTTCTATGCTGTTTACATATAAGTTTTTACAGCTAGTTAATGATTTCATTCTTCTTTCTGCTGTCTCCCTTTAAGTAACCAAGGGTGGGTTTGTTGAAGTGCTGAGCACTTACAGCATTACCCAACATCAGCAAAAGCTGGGAAACAAATAAAGGGAGGCATGAGATTTTCCCCACATGCCAGCCCAAAAGCAGGCCAGAAGGGGCAATCAAAAACCAGTTGATACTTCAGAGGTGTGTGTCTGCCTCAGCCCTCTCCCAAGGGAAGGAGGGATAACAAGATCTCTCCCCTTGTCTTGCTATGCAAACACAAACAGTGGTTAATCGGCTGCTGTGAAACAACTGGTTGGTCTAGATGCATCAGCTCTCACACCCTGAAAATAAGGTTTGTGCCCTCAGCATCTGCGCTCCTCTTCCCTGAGCTAAAGAGTCTTTAGCTCTCTTATTCAGAGCATTGTGGGGCCTTGCTGCTTTGAGGAAATGTGTCAAATGTTGCTGCCGTGAGCCAGCTCATGGCTTGGTGCACTGTTGGGCAGAGACCCCTGAGTGCCCCCTCACCAGTCAGGTGCTGCAGTCCTACTGCTGCCTGATGGCCTGAGCATCCTCTTTTCCCTACCCACAAAATATATCCCAGTGTGTCTGTGGTTGTACACACTGAGGGAAGATGTGGGAAATTTGATCAGTGTTGAGCATCACAGGAAAAAGTGTTAAATGTTGATGGTATGCAATGAGCATGTAACAGGAGGATGGATAGAAGGTCATAATGTCACGAATGAGATTTTTCCATCCTCCTCAGGGAATGGATGAGCTATATCCAATTCTGTGACTCCACATCACACATACACACTTAAGGAACTAGATATACCAACATTAGATTTGTATAAGCAACCTTATATCTGAACTTCAGTGAATAGAAAGCCTCATGTGTCCAACAGTAGTTCTGTCTTCTTTTGCAGGATCTGATGGAGTTTTGAAAAATAACAATGTCTACATTGCAGCTCACCTATCCCAAGTGCATCATCATTGGTATTGTACAGGTTTTTGGCACATTAGCACATGAAATGATACCTAGTAGGATAGATGTGTATTTATTCATGTCATTTAACTTTCATCTGAAGAAATGTCTTAGATAAAATACATATAATATCTTTAGGTTTTTTCATTCAGATGGAGATCTGCATATAAATCTTAATTGACACAAAGTGGCTCAAAATAAAGGGTTTATTTTATGTATTGGGGAAAATAGAATAAGAAAGATTGTGTTGACCAAATGGTTGGAGGAAGAAGAGTTTCTTTTTGTATCTCGTGGCTTGGTTATAGTGTAACATCTTCAGTTACCCCTCACCTATGCATCTATCTCCTATTTAAGTGTCCCAGCCATGATACCAGAAAGTCCTTTTTATGCCTGTCCTGAGGACAAATTCAGTATGAATTTCAGACAATCCATATTTGCATTCTTCAATCTCAGGCAAGAGATTAGAGGAAAAGTCTGGAGCAAGGAAGACTTATCCTCAGTGCAGGACCAGGTTAGGGGACACTCAAGCAAAACTGAAATATCTTAAGTTCCCAGAGCCTGAGAGGTTGTGTCCTTGACTGCTGAGAGAGATGGCTGATGTCACCATGAAATATGCTGTATTTGAAATATGCTCTTGACTGGGAAAGGTTCCTGGAGACTAGATGAGACCTAGCACCTCTTCTGTCTTCAAGAGGAGCAAGGAGGAAGGTCTGGAGAACTACAGGGCAGTGAACCTCATCTCAGCTCCTGGAAAGGTCACAGAGAAAATCCTGGAATTCATGTGGTCTCTGAAACCATGAAGGTCAAGGTAATTGTGACTAGTCAGCATAGATTTGTGGGTAGGAAATCATGCCTAACTCACCTGATAGCCTTCTACAACAAGGTCACAAGTCTGGTGAATGAACTAGAGAAAGGGACACCTAAATAAGTAAAATGAAGGTTTTCCAAACCAAACATACATTGATTAGAAGGCATTCAACCCGTACAGAACATAGGATAACTCACATTGCTACTTGTTTTCACTTTTTACTTCCTTTCTAATACTCCTATTAGAATCATAGAATATGCTGAGTTGGAAGGTATCCATCAGGATTATTGAGTCCAACTCCTGGCCCTGCACAGGACACCTCAAGAATTACTTTGTGCCTGAAATTCCATATTGCCTTCACCAGTACTTAATATGTTTGATCATGTATGTATGATCCATGTATACATATGTATTATATATACATATATACACACACACACAGATCACATATATTTATTGCTCAAAAATTACTTGAGTCCAAGATTAATTCTTTCTTCAGTTCTGAATGCTGTCTGGTTCTGCAATGCTTGGGGATGTGATGTGAATTAATCCATTATTATTATTATTATTATTATTATTATTATTATTATTATTATTATTCCAGTTTGGAACAATCAGATGACATATTTGGAATATTTTAATAGCCCTAAAATGTGACAGCTATTTTACAGAAAAGAGAAGGTAGCAGTCCTATATCCAGAGAACCTACTCTAATTGCAGATGATAAGCAAAAAATCAGAGAAACAGAACAGTGCAGCTAGGAGGAAGCTTACTTTTCAAAAATAATATAGTAACAACTGTTACTACTTTGCTTTGTTTGCAGTACGAAAGAAACCTTGCTTAAGTATATGTAACAAGTGCTGAGGCGAGAATTATGACATTTAAAGATCGGGAGTCATGTCGAAGTTAAAACTTGGGAAACAACAGAAACATGTTTCAAATTAAATGATACTTGCAAAAGACATGCTAAGTGGTTTAGTACTCTGGGCAGAGTATTAAACAGGGCTTGGAATGTTGAGAAAAGAAGGCTAGGATCAGAAAGAAAGAACTCTAGTTTGATTTGGTGAAGTCACAGCAAATTTAAGGATGCAGGTGTGTGCAGGTAATTTTGGTTTACAGGTATGTTGAAAGGAGGAGGCATGTGGCATGCTCAGAGTCCAGGAAAACAAAGAATTTTTAGCTTTGCGTAAACGGGGAGATTTTTAAATACTACATAAAAGAAACAAAACACTGGACTAGCTTTCTCTGACGTGTCACTATGATGGTGGCATGCCCGTGGGAAACTAAACTCCTGTAGTCCAGGATTTACACACATTTCCAGTAGTTTTAGAAACATTAACCAGCACACTACACAGGAAAATTATAACTTTATTTCAGTGCTAACAGCAAAGTCCGTATCACAATCAAGATTATCTCACAGTTCTGAGAGATATTATTTCCTCAGATTTCTTTTAAGTGGGAAGGGCCAGCTTTGATGTGCCACCATCACGTCAACAGAGGGCAAGAGCCAAGGTCAGGTGGAATTCGAACCATGTTGGGGTGTAGAATCGCTTTCTTGACTAAGGCCTGGATATTCCTGTTGTCCTTTACACAATCCCACTGGAAGTATGCAAGGGCAGGAATGGCAAGAGGGAGAAAGAGGATTAAGAAATCAGTTTGCCCCATCCCTAAATCTCAGTCATAGAGTGATGGAATCGTAGAAAGCTTTGGGTTGTGAGGGACCTTAAAGATCACCCAGTTCCAACCCCGCTGCTCGGGGCAGGGACACTTTCCACCACACCAGGCGGCTCAGAGACCCGTCCAGCCTGGCCTTGAATCACCTCTCCGTGTGTCCTACGGGCCCGCTGCCCCTCGCAGGGCTCCAGCCGCCGCCGCCTCTGGGTTTTACCACATCAACCGCTCTTCCTGCCCTCACACAGCTCTCACCGCCCCCCGCCATCACCACCGTGCCGCAGGGCACACCGGGACTTGTAGTCTTCTCTGTCGGGGATCACCCTTCCTCTCCGGCCGTAGTGGAGGAAAACGAACTACAACTCCCAGCATGTCCCGCGCACGCCCCGCGCCAGCGCCGTGCTCCGGGAGCCCCGCCCCGCTTGGCCGGCGGGTCGATCGGCGGCGGGAGGAGGAGCAGAAGCGGGGCCGTCGCGGTCGTCGGCCCGGCCCGGGTGCTGTCGGCTCCCACCCGGCCGCGCCATGTGGCAGAGCATCGGGCTGACCCTGCTGGTGATCGTGGCCACGCTGGCCTGCGTGCTGCTCTTCATGCTGTGCGGTGAGTGCCGGGGCGCGGGGGGCGGCTGCTGGCCCGGCTGCGGCGGGCGGTGCTGGTGCTCCCCGCCCGCACTCGCACCGCCTCGCCGGGCTCGCAATCTGTGGTGGTTCCTCTTGGCTCCGATTGACTGGGGGAAGGAAAAGGGCACCGTGCCCTGGTGTGTGGGAGCGTGTGTGGTGCGCAGCGCCCTCTTCTCTTTGTTCCCGAGTCGTTTCCAGCCTTGATATGCTCCTGGAGCCTTACTTCAGTGTTTAATTAGGCATTTCCTCTGAAACTGAGGGGTTTTTTTTAAGTGATGGGACTCCTGAGCAGTCACCCTTTGCGGTTTCTACGTGCACCGGTCTGAAATGCCAGTGAGTGCAGGGAGTAAACTTGGGACTGGCATCCCTCAACCTCTGACATCTGTTTGCTAGAAGTGATTGAAGACAGCTCTCAGGAGGTTTTCTTTTATGTGGCTGGAGAGGAGGAGGCTCAGGGGGACCTCATCGCCGTCTACAACCACCTGACATGAGGCTGTGGTAGTGAGGTCCATCTGCTGTGCCTGCAGTGAGAGGCCCAGGGGAAATGGCCTTAAACGGAGACGGGAGATTCAAACTAGATACGAGAAAATATTCTTTTACTGTTAGAGTGGTCGGGGATTGGAACAGGTCGCCCAGGGAGGTGCTGGAGTCACCATCCCTGGAGATATTCAAGATGTGTCTGGATGTGGTGATGTTTTAGTGATTTAGGGGTTACAGTGGCAGTGCTGTGTGAATGGTTGCACTGGATGATCGTAAAGGTTTCTTCTAACCTTGATGATTCATTCAAGGCTTTTTTTTTTAATACATAGAGAGAAGGTTTATTTTAATGGGAGGGATGACTTGCAGGTCTGTTGGAGTTCTTGGAAGGAATCAGCAGTGCAGTGTGTGAATGTGGTGGGCAATACGCAGAGCTTGGAGCTCTCGAAACAAACAAAACCCCACGCCAGCAAATTCAAACTATGTCATAATATGTGGTGAGAGGCTTGTGAGACTTACAAACCTACCTGACACCTTGGTGACAGGTGGGTTTATGGGTGATTTCTGAAAAGCTGAGGGAGCCAAGTGAAAAGTCAGGTTTAATAATTTAAAAACTGCTATTTGTTGTCAAAATGACAAAGTACTGTGAAAAGATTTTGCATTATCAAGGGACTGGATAGTGAAATGTGAAGTGAGGCCCAGTATTAACATGAATGAAGTAAGGCACATAGAAAGTGTGAAATGTATACACATGTAATTTGTAGGGAGAAATATAATGGAATCAAACTGAGCTGCTATTATCCCAAAGAAAGGATTAGCTGAAGTAATTGCAAGCATTTCTCCAAAATATGTCTGTAATGCTTTGTAGCTAGCGAACAGGCAACTCAAACATTAGAAGCCTGAAATAGAAGAGAAAATGTCATTATACTTCTGTAGGAATCATCCGTCTGCATATGTGTGTCACACAATGTATTTTCTTGGTAAAGTATATTACCTCATTTAAAAAATGAAATCCTAGTTTCTTTTAAAAAAGATAGATCCTTAGCAATTCTTTGTTGAGAGCTGTAAAATTATTCTCTCATGAAGAAACTCTAAACAGGTTAGATCTATCAAGCCTGGGAAATAGATAACTGGAGAAGGGATGAGTAGCATGTCAAAATACCACTATACCACTGAGTAGCATGTCAAAAGTGAAGTGGGAAGAGTTGTGAAATGTCATCACTGCAGAGGAGTTGGAGTACATAAAGTTAAATGATCAAGCAACAGGCTGAAAACAAAAAAAATGTCTTTTACACAACAGGGAAATAATTTGCGAGCTCGTTAACAAGGAGTATTTTGGGTGCTGAAACTTCTGTCATTTAAAGTTCCTGGAAGAAAGGTCAACATCTTGGTCATTATCTTGGGTGAGGAAATCTGTGAAATACTGATAACTGGAATTGCAAGGATATATTTTGCTTGGTCTTGTGCTCTTCTCCTGCACTGTCTGTTGTTACAGACTAAACAGTGACTTAAGTAGATACTTATTCAAGTTTCTCTACCCCCATTAGGTGTTGACTGGCCACTTTTCAACTTTTAGAAGATGCAGCATGGTAATTGCTAGGGTTTTTGTATTTTCAAAGTATGCCTACAAGATCTTTGCTTACTATCTTGCTGAAAGAGTAATACAATTTTGCAACCTACTGTTCAAACTCAGAAACAAGCATAATTTTCCTCGGGCCTTTCTGCCTTTGTATATCACAAATGGAATTGAAATGCTAAGCATTAACTTTGGCTGCTAACATAATCATTTGCCTAGTTCTTTCTTGGTTAAAGAAAGCAGAAGTAATTAATAACCTTAAGTGGCTTGTAAGTACTTAGCTGTTTGGAGTTACATATTGGGCATTCACGTTGAATTTCATTAATACTTTGCATTGAATTCTTCATTGTATTTTACTTTAATCAGTGTCAGGCTTTATAAAATGATTGCAAAATTCACCTAGATTTCAGATGTACTGAACACTGGAAGCTGACACGGTCATTGGTCTTTTTGGGGAGGGATTTGAACTATTACTGTGTTAGAAGTGACTCAGTGGGATTTGATAGTGATTGATAGTATTTATAATAATTTTTCCATCACTCAGCATTTATTAATTAATTAATATTGGTTATACCACTTATACTTCTCTTGCCATGGAAAATATTCAACGAAAACAGTGTCAAGACCACTACAGGAGAAAAAAAATGAGTATTTTGAACGTAATTGTTTATCTGTGCTAGTGACAGGCAGTTTCCCTGGGAGGGTTGGAAAAAGTAGCGACCTGTAGGTGAGCAGGTGGAGGATAAACTGCCCAAGTGCTGTGTGTACAAGATATGAGCAAAAGCCAGCCAGTGAGACATACAAATTAGTGGACAAATCTGACATAAGAAGGGCTGGATATAATCTGGAGTAAGTCTGATCTGATGCTGAGAATATTTCCCAGCAGTCTGACAAGAGGTGTTGAAACAGCCTTATGAGAAGAAGGGTCAGGAGAGCAAAGAGCTGGGCTTTGGATTTTTGAGTGCCTCATAAAAGACTCAAGGATTGATTGCCTACAGAGAATAATAAACTTAAATATCCAGGAAACATCCTAGGATCACGTGGATTTCTGCTGCCCATCCACATATGATGTAATGAATGCTATCAAAACTTAAATAATGAGAAAAACCTTCACTTTACCATTTTTTTCAAAGTGAACAGACAAAATTCAGAGCACAAATTATTAGAAGTTACTTTGACTGGTCTTTCAGTTATGTGAATTAGGCATTTATGTCTAATTTTGAATAAATGACCTGATTTCCTTTTCTTTAAAACATGTCTGGATGCTGGCAACCGCTACTTTCAGTGTTAATCTGAATTAGTTAAGAAGCATGGGAGGTTTGCAGCTAGCATTTGTAAACTGATCACATCTGACATAGAAACCATTGAGGTACTGTAAACACAGCAAATTTTCAGTTCCTCTTTTAAAAGTGAGACTAAGATAACTTGCTCCCACTTTTTTTATTCCCACCTTTTCTGATTTTCCTTTTCTGGAGGTCTTTCTTTCTTGCTGCTTTTGTGTATTCCGTGTACCTCTGAGATGGGAGGAACTTGTGCATAGTCAAGGATATAGGATAAAATACTAGCCAAGGTGAACTTTCTGCTTACCTCTGTGTATTTGTTTTATTTTCCCAGTGTAGTAATGCATGAAGCCAAGTGAAATTGCCAAAGTGCCTTCACTGGAACAGATGGAAGCGTTCATCTCATTTGGCAAAAGAGGCTAATGAAATGCGGTTTGATACATACAACCTTAAAATAAAAATCATGTAACTCTAAGTGCTGAAATGAGTGTGTGGTTCACATCATAAGTATGAATTCAGTTGCAGATGGGAAAACATTTCAGCTCTAAATTCTGCCTGAACTACTTTTCTTTAATGCTTTGTTTAAACAGTTTTGTAACTCTCTTCCATGAGTGATTCTTGGGAAATACCTTAACAGATGAGGAAAGTCATGCGTGATTAAAACACTCATAAGGAGAAAATATCCTTTAATTTGAAGTGGAGTTTTGAAACTGTTACAAATGGGAGATGGGAAGAGAGCAAGTTTCCTTTTGCTCAGTCAGCAAACAGCAAGTGGTAGTGCTGCATTAAATGGGAACAGGTCTCCATAGCAAAGCTATCCACGAGGGTAGTATACTAATGCTGCACTGTTTCAGAGATGTGGATGAAGTGACTTGTGCATGGTTGCAGGAGTTATCTAACAGAGCTCATAGAAGAACCCTGTTCTCCCAAATCTCAGGTTAGCATCTCTAGCTCCATGCATTTTTTTTTTTTTTTTTTTCAGCTGTAGCTGCTTAGGATTTTCTGTGATGGACACATCAGCGTTTGAATATAGGCAACATTCACCATGGTGATACCCCAGTTCTAAATTAGTACTCGTGTTCTGGCATGATAGGATCCTATTTTCAAATCAGTAGGGACACAGAAGTAAAATGATCTTGCAAGACTGCACAGGAATTCCACAGTAGAGTCAGAACTGGAAGCTCAATCTCCTCTGTGTTGTGCAGTTATTGCATCACAGTCCTGCCTTTCTTGGTTTCATTTGTATTTCACATAAGAAAAATCAATCTGCTTTTCCCCAGCATTCAATATTAACCCTGGGATTTTTCTTTTGTTTGCCTTTCCTGATTCAAATGGAAGAGAAAAATAGGCTCCAATAAAGAAAACTACTTTAGCTGTTGCATACAAGCCACTGAAAGGTGAATGAAATAGATGAGCCTGAGACTTGTTATTGCTCACTTTTGGAGTTGGGAGTAACTTTGTAGTTGGATCACTGTTTCTTTTCCCATTTACAAAGAACCAAGAGCTGATGTGGGAAGTAACAGAAAAAGTAGTTTTAATGAAGTCTAGTCAAATCATAAAATCTGTTTAACATCTGAATTGCATAGATGTTACATACATCCTCTATGAGTTAGTCAAAGGCTTTGACTCACAGCCCCATCTTCACAAACACATAGCATTGTGATTTATTAGAGGGAGGTTGACATACTGATGGCATGGCACCAGATGTGGCTTGAATGTCTTTGCATGGCATCTGACTGTGGCATTTTTAAGTGAGATGGTAGCTCCCAGCTTTTAATGAGTACTGAACTCTGCAAGGCTGGGAGCTGCTGTTTTGCCTAGCTGCAAAACTCTGGTAGATTAGATTTTGCAACACTGGATTCAGGTATGTGCTACATCAAGAGCTGGATCCCCTGCTTTGCATTGCACTGACTGCTTTGGGAGGCAACTTCTTTCACCAGTTAGTGTAGAAATATTGTGTATTATAGTCTGCATGTCGTCACTGCTTGTTTGCTTGAAGGCATGTTGTGGGTGTGCTGTTTGGCTTCCACAGGCTCAATCAAACCAAGGATGATCTTAAAAGGTAAATCAAAAAGCTAAAGAAAATAAATCAAGCACTGAAAGACTGATTCTAATCAAGTGTTTTTTGTGTGGTGAAGCTAAACCAGTAGGACTTCTTTTACCTGAACAGAGTGGAACTGTTAGAGATGCAAAGCAGTGTGTCAGTTACCTGTCCATGAAGAGCTCTACAGCAAAAAACCTGCAAAGCTAAACTGAGCCACATACAGACAAGAATGCCTAGAGGTGCCCATTTTCCTTTTTTTTAATGTGTGTGTGTATGTATTCTAAATTAGTTTACAATTATTTTCTTTTTAAAACACGGCTATGTAACTTACAGTTCTTCAGTATGGCACAGAGCTGGGTGTTACCATTTTGCAATGCTCTTAAGAGAATGAGGAATTAATAGAAAATGCATTGTCTTCTGATCCAGAGACAATGTGTATCTGCTTCTAGGCTTTGTGTCTGTGTGTGTTTAATGATGTCTTTGTTTAATGATGTCTTTAGCTGATATTGTTGCTGGAGAGATTTTTTCTTACCCAGAATGACTTGTTCTTTAGTAGTCAGGTTATTTCCAAGGAAATTCTTATTTGTTTAGTAACAGTGAGACGACAGGGAGGCTCAGCTGAAAAGGCAGTCTTAACTTGATTTGGACAAGTGTGTTTGTTTTGGGATTTTTTTTTTTTTTTGAACTTTCCATCCAAGTTGGCACGGTAACTAGAGCAAGTGAAAGAAAGAAATTTTTCTACTTTGATTACTTTATACCTAAAGGTCTCTGGTACTGGCTAGGAGACCTTGTGAGGTTTTTGAAATTCTAGTTTTCAAGCCTGGTTGCCGTCCCACTATTGCCTTTGGCTAAGCCTGTTGCAATTTTCTTTTCAAGCCGCTGCACTGTGGTTTGTTTCACCTGCCTGTTACCACTGGTCTGTTTGTGTCGCTGCTAGAACCAGTCTTGTTGGCTGATTATTTACACTGTCTTCTTTGTAGTCTGGGGCTAGAGAGCTCCAAAGTCTGTTTGTGGTACTTGGGGTTTTGGATACTTAAACCATTCTGCTTTACTCTCTAAGTCAGACTAAATACTGAAAAGAAATTAGTGCTGTTTTTCTTGAGAGTGCGAATTAACTTTGTTCATTCTTTAGTATTTCCCCAATACACACCCTGTGGTCATTCTGGGTGTTAAATAGTCTGTTTGCAGTGATGGAGGAAGCATGTGGTTCACTTTATTTAGCTCAAGTTAAAATACCTCCTTTAATGGAATATTTATTTACACAAAATATACTCAAGTCATGCTTCTGTAAAGTGCCCTAAAACCCTTCTGGGAATGCCCTGAATATTTTTGGCTCATCCTCCTCTTTCTCCGCTTTCAATGGAAGCAACTTTCAAAAAGCTGCTACCTCAATCTTTACTTTTAGTTCTGAAAGAAAAGAGAAGCCAAACCCAGCCATCTAACGTCAATTTTTTTTTCCCTAGGTAGAAAAAAAAGGAATGTAATGCATTTGCAAGACTCAGATTCAATTTAATCACAAGTCAATTAATGGTTTAGGTATTCATGGGAAAGGAAATACTTGTGTAGGCTCTAGGAATTAATTTAGATCATAAAAGGTTGTCATATGACAGCTTTCCTTTAATTTCCTCAGGAGCAGAGAAGTTACTGAAGTTTAAAAACTTCAGGATGTGAAAAGTATTCCAGGAAGGAGGAGAAGGGTGGGATCTTGTTTTTGTCATAAGGAATAGATTGCCCTATTGACTCTGATTAGAGAAGAGGAAGAAATACAGAGGTGCTGTGGTTATGTAAGTGGTTTTTATTTATTAATTAGTTATTAGTCTTTCTCCCCCTTTCTAATATGTCCTGTTATCCATTCCCAGAAGTCTGCTTCTGCTGAAAGCTGTGTAATTGGGAGGACAGTTTTCCCTAGCTCTGTAAAGTAGGGCTCCTAATACCTGAATAGGTCAGCAGTATAGGCTTAAATAGCTGGCAAGACCTTCTGAACAGAGAATGGGACTATTAATGTACAGCTCTGTGCAGGCCAGATGGGTGTTGGTGTTGCAAACGATGTTTGTCTGGCATTTGTTTTCACAGAGCTGTTTAAATTTTGCTCACTGAACTGTATTTCACAGAGAAGTTGTATTCCTGTTCGGTGGGTTCTTTTAAAATGAAGATTCTGGCTTGGTTTTAGATATTTTTATATCTGCTTTTTCAAGTTTTTTTGGCTACTTGTTACAGAAACACTTAGACAAGACAGAGGAGGAGGAGCAGGTGGATCTTAAGTATTTTTTAAGATAGATTCTAGAAATGTGGCTATCTCAGCTCTTTACTGGCATCATTTTGGGACCTAGAGTATTTTAGCAGTGGAGCAGAACACAGATTTACCACAGAATGTTAATTTTACTTTAGTGGGATTTGGGCATGGTGAGGGTTCTCGTTGAATTTGGGGGGTGTGGTCTTTCAGTGAACATAAGGAAGACCATGTCCCTTTCAGAATAGGATTCTAATTCTTTCACAGTGCCTGTATAATGAATCCTGGGTCCTTGTTTGAGATATGACCACAGGACTTCTTTTTTGATGGTGATCACCCACCTACTTGCTGTGGCAGTTCAGTTTGGAATGTGTAGAGCTTTTCTTGGAGCTTAAATGTTGCTTCTGGATGAGGATGAATTTTATGAAGTTGAATTGGTTTTTATAGGATTGTGAAAAGGAGTGGATGTGTTGTGGAGGGATGTTGGGGTTGGCAAATAGAGGATGGGAGCCGATCAAATTTTTTTTCCCTTTTGTGATATACTTTGCTGGAGAGCTGACTATCAATTTGTATCAAGTAACTAAGCAATACCTTTTTTTCTTTCTCCTGCAGGATGGTATGTGGTCTGGCAATTGTTTTTGTCTAAATTCAAATTCCTGAGAGAATTGATAGGTGATACGGGGTCCCAGCAGGGAGACAACGAGCCTTCAGAAACTGAAACGGAACAGGAAACTCCACCCTCGCCTCAGAGAGGGAGACAAAAATCGGCTCGGCAGCGAAGGGCACCTACAGAAGACACGACTTAAAGTACTCCATTGAATTTTTGAGTAACTGTGAGTGGTTAACACCTCTGCCCCGTGTCCTTCTGTGATGTGATCTTACTGAGGAACTGACCTAAGAGGTAACACTGATCCCTGCGGACCTTTACTTCTGAGCTACCGATGGATGATGCTACTACGGTAGAGGTTCAGGGAGGGCTTCAGCAGCAAGTCACAGAATACTGGAAGAATGGAGGGGTGGAGAGAAATCTCCATCACAAAGATGCTGAGCTCCTGTATCTTCCGTCTGAATGAAGATGAAGAACAGGTCCTGGACCATAGGCTTAGCCTTTGCATTAGTCTGAACATAGTAAACATTTCAGACTTGAAATAGTTTATAAATTATTTTTACTTTACAGCACTGTAACTACATATAGTGAAATTGAGTTTTATTTCCTTAGCTGTATATGAATATATATATTTTTTCAACCTTGAGAAAGTACATGAACTAAAAAATCAGTTGAAAGAATATCCTGCTTTAGAACGTATTCTAAAGTGAGATTTTAGTTAAGTTCTTGTATATATAAAAAGTATAAATGAAATATGAAAAATCCTATTAGGTGCACATGATTTGGAGGTTTTTATTATCTCCTCTTTTT
The DNA here is from genome assembly GCA_013398615.1 of Brachypodius melanocephalos. Classification (NCBI taxonomy): domain Eukaryota; kingdom Metazoa; phylum Chordata; class Aves; order Passeriformes; family Pycnonotidae; genus Brachypodius; species Brachypodius melanocephalos. The sequence continues at coordinate 4,520,261 of VZSR01003809.1, forward strand.
AAAAAAAGGAGATGCAAAGAAAGCAATTGGATGGCAAGACCTGTTTTCTTGGTTTTGGTATATAAGAAGGATTATAAGTTAAACAGTCCTGCTAGGCTTCTGAATGTTTTTTCTGAACCTTTCACTCCAAGTCCAACCTGTGCTGGAGACAGGAAGGTGCCTGGGTTATGCACTACTCACTGTTTAGTATTCTGAAGCTTCATCTTTGGTATCTGGACACTGAGCACTTCTCTTAGCTCTCCTTGTACACCTTTACATCAGGTATTTGGTATCTAACAACTTTTTTCCTAGAAGCAGTTAAGGCTCTCTTGCCAGTTTGTCAGACATCGCTGGGACACTCTGATAGTTTTCCAGCAGGGAATTTGGTACCTCATGTTTGCTGGAGGACTTAAGAATTTTTACTGGTAGTCAGCAGTTGCTCCTGTTTCTCTGAGATTGAGTTCTACAGCTATTTTGACATTGCACTTCAGACTGAAGAGCTCCACTTCTGTTTATCTAGCAGCTCTGAAGATTGATGCATGAGATTTTGGAAAGAGGAGGAACATGCATGTACCACCTCTGATATGTGTATGAGAGAGAACTACCAACAGGTCTCGTCTTGAACAGCTTCACTTTTCTGTCTAAGTTTGGATGTGTGGTAGTGTTTGGATCATTGTTCCGTGTATAAAAACTTAATCAGGACTTTAAAATTGGTCTTGTATTTTCAGCTGTTAAGAAGTTTAAACCTATGGCTTCCAAATTGTGGTTTGGTTCAGTTATGTGGCTAAAAATAGCAGCATTTAGGTTTTTCATCAAGTAGGCCTACATCTAGGAGAAGAGCACTCTGTTAGTGCCTTTATGTTTTAATTTGTCAGTTTTGAATAGTGATCAAAATCCAATATGGGGCATTCACTTAAAATCATTCGGGTGTTTCAGTATTAAAAGACGTAAGATCAGCCCTGACTTTCTTTGAAGTCTAAAAGACTTTGTTTCATTTGCTAGCATGTATATATTAAGTATAAGGTTACATTTAGAAGCATGATTAGGCAGTGCTATGCACATATCCTGTAAACACATGTTGAAATACTGATTATCTCCTCCTCTGTCCTGTGTGCTGGCAAGGGAATGTCTAATGATGGTTGATTGTTTTTTTCCTTTTTCTTTAATTAGTAAAATTCCCGTTTATTCAAACTGAGCAAAACCCATCAGATCCTATTCCCTGCTGCTTTCAGTTTGCCTCACACAACTTAGTGTCACAATTTTCTTGTGTGCTTATGTCTTCCAGTCTAGCAGTTCTAATCAAGTACTAGGACATTTTCCTTAAGAAATTAGCATCTTTGTCTTAAGCTTTGCTAATCTAGGCTTACAAATAAAGATACTTACTCTATACTGACGTAGGATATTGACACTCCACTGCACTTCACTTTACCTAGACTGTAGTACACAGAAGACAGCCTAAGGCTGGTGCCTGTAGTGTCCCTGGCTAAGAAACAGTAACTTAGTCCCTGCTTCTAGGAGCTGTGAAGAAACGTGAAGTTTTGGCAATATACATATCTAGTTCAGGGTGGCTCTGAGGGTGCAACAATCAAGACTCTGGAGCAAAGTAATGAAGGAGAAATCCATGTGGGTTTGAATGCAGACACCAATCAAATATGCAATAAGATGGATGTGGAACCTCTGGGTAGCTCATCTGCTCTAGCCAAACAACTTCCTTCTCCCTTCCATGCTGTCTGTAGGTGTACATTTCACTCCCCAAAGTTATTTTCAGTCTCTTTCCTTTTTTAAACAGCTGATGCTATTTTTTTAACGTTGTTGTGACGTAGCTGCCAATAATGCTGTCTGCCTAGTGTATAGCTTTAATGATCTTACTAGTAGCAGGCCAAAGGTATATTATATAATATGGTTTGGAAGAATTTTGAAATGCTAATGTCTTCTGTCAATGCATAATTTTTCTTGAAGGAAACTGTAGTGAAATCTTTGTTCAGGGCCCCTCATGCAAACGTGTGAGAGCGCAGCTGCGTGTGTCGACGTGTACTTGAGATAAGACCTGGGTTGTGATTGCTGGCAGTCCAATATACTCAGGTCTTCAGGTGTTCTCACCAGTGTCCTTCTGAAGCATTAGTGGTGGATAAGCACTTAACTTTGAATGGACCCATCCAAGTCTGAAACCTTATGAAGGCAACAGGTGACACAGTTGGTCTTGTTTTTGTTTAGTGGGGTCTATTTTTAAAACTATTGCCTTATTGTTGCAGCCATTATCTTGAATGTATTTTGGGTTCTAATTTTAAAAATAGGCATATCATCTTTGTTGCAGGGGCTGTGTAACTTTGAATAAGCAGTAATTTCCTGTGTTGTATGTGACAGTGTTGCAATTTGTGATCACGTTGCTGCTTAATATCAGGTTTTACACTGAACTAGACCTGTGTATGTCCTTCTGTTTCATTTGGAAATGACCAGCATAAAGAATGTGTTCAGTGTGGTCATTTGCTTCTTCAGTGTTACAAAACTGTACCTAAAGCTTCTGTGGTTGTCTTCTTTCATCATTAACTGTTCTTTTAACTGACTGCACAGATGAAAAATAAAGTAACCAGACTTGATATGAATATTTGACCTCAGTGATTTTCTCTTTACTTCTTTGAATGGGATTTTGTCTGTAGAATTAGACTGCTTGTTTGAGTGTGAAACACTACAGAAGAGGTCTTGTCAAAAGTCACATTCTAGCTGGTGTAATACCTGCAGATGACTTCATTGTAAAGGGCACGTTTGTGTATATCTTTGAGAGAAGTTGTTGGTAAAGGTGTTTTTTCTGCCTTATACCTTGAAAGTTGTAATTATACTTTCGCAACTAAAAAACCCCAAACGAACAACAAACTCCCAAAAAATAAAACCACCTCCCCAGTCTGCTTTTTTAAAATCTTTCTAAGATTGGTTGTAGACTCTACTTTTTCTAAAGTAAGTGTCTTGGTGAAGTAGGAAGTTCTTATTTTGGAAATGATGATGTAGAGGAGAAGAAAGTGAGAACATGCTTCATGTCTTACTGCTTCTGTTAAGTAAAATGCATACATTATATCCTGGGTTATTCTATTTAATAACCAGACATTAAAAGAACATTTTGAAGAAAAACCTGAAATACTTTGAGAGAACAGTTTTGCTGTTTTGTTACTCTTCTCACTTGTAAAAACAGCCTACTAATGGAGTGCAGCAAAATGTCTTGGTGTTATGTGACTTGAGCAGCTGGGTCTTCTCACTTCAGAAAGCTGGATTTGTATGTGGTGGTGTGTGTTGGGAGCTAATATAAGTGAGAACAATCAGTGATGGGCAACTGTTGTCAGGTGCATGTGAAACACGTGCTTGCTTTTTTTGCTTTGATGCTGATCCTAAGAAAGCCCTTTGTGGTCCTGTGGGATGAATAAAGGTGTCATTGTACGAGTTTGCCCCAAGTTCCACCAAAAGCTGTTTTTAAAAAAGCTGTTTTTAAAAGCCTTCCCTATGGGTGCTCATGTGCTATCAGGGGTCTCCTGTGGCCTTGAGTCTGTGTAATTAAAACACAAACTTTATCAAATACAAGCGATGTTACATCTTGCTTGGGTTATACTTACATGAACTTTTTTTTATCTGTGATCAGACTGGAAGTTGGCAGTGTGAATATGCTGGGTGTTATGTTAAATGTTTAAGACATGAATATTGCTGTGTTCTTCATGTTGACCAGAAGCTCTTATGTTTTGACCATCTGTGGGTGTTTGTAATCAGTGTTACCTCTGGAAGCTGGATGGAAGGGAGACTTTTTGGCACTGCTTCACGGCACCTGGGAGAAGGCTCTCTGTCTGGTCTAGGGCTAATGTTGTAGCAGTGTTGGACTCCATTTCGGGCAAAGCAATTATTTTCACAAAGGGGGACACTGCGATCAAGTACATCTTCGGATTTATTTTTGGTGTGTTTTTATTCACAGGGCTTTTCAGTTTCCATGGTGGGAAATGAATAGCACAAATGTCCCTTTAACTTTCATAGCTGAGAGGCTCTAATATGTAGGGAAAGATGGGATAGGGGCATAATGTGGCCACTCTGGGGTCGTTGTCCAAGTATTGTACACATACTCTTTGTGGTATACCTGCCTCTGATGCCTTGTTTTGTGTGTACTGCCACCATGACTTGTCCCAAATGCTGGCAGTGTACTTGAACTGAGAAGGGTAAGGACATGTGGGATCTGTGGCCTGAGAGGTACTTGCCTGTGAATCCTTCTCCCTGGGTCTGGGTGTGCTGAACAATTCAAACAGCTGACTTTGTCCACACTCTATTAAAGCAGTCAGCCTTCTATGCAGGTAACAGTGAGGTTTCAAAGTGAGAAGTTAAATGTAACCTGTGTCTTCCTCAGAACACTGCAACAGAGAATACCTTGCTCTATGTCAAATCAATTTCTTCTCCTCTGCACTTAATTTAACATCTTTTATGGGTAGTTGAAAGCCTTCTGCCAGCAAATTTGTTTGTTCACAAGTAACACAGGCTGTGGCTCAAAGCAAGCTTTCCTACTACTGTGTGCTAAGTTGAAACACTGGGGATGTGTCAACACTGAATTTTTGTTAAAGTCAATCTTGAACTTCCTAGCACAGTGCCCTGCTCTTTCTTATTTAAGGACTAAATCAGGAGCCTTCTGTCTTTGTGAGAACTTCTTGCTTATTTTGAGTTAATTGCAGTTCTTGTGGCAAATGAGGCTTTTCATTCGAGATGATCAGCTGTTAGCCTTTTCTGTGTTTAAAAATGTTAGGCAATTTCCTTGCCATGGTGGAATGCATCAAAATCTGTCTCCTGCACACCACTTGCTTCCAACATGAGTGGTCTGTTTTTAGAAATATAAAGAGTTGCTTCCCTCAAGTTCTGGAAAGACCCTGCTTTGAGAACGTCCTCAGGAGAAGCAGGAGATGCTGCCTGGTGACCCGGGTGGTTGCAAGAGGGCTGAGCTTGGTGCAGGGTGCAGGTGTCTGCAAGGCGTAGGCAGAGGACGTGCTTGGCTTGGACATGCCAGGTCTGCAGCATCTCTGCAATGATGATAATCCCCTAAAGCCCTCTCGTGTGTGGTGGCTGGGTGGCACCACATCTGCTGTGACTTCTGATCCTGGCACAACTTGATTTTTGGTTTTCCAAGAACAGAACCAGTCTGATCAGCCTCTGGTGTCAGTGGGGTGGGGACACATTGGCAAACACGAGCCAGCATGGGTACGACAGCCGTGTGGGGAAACGTTTGTCTTTCCTCCAGGTCAGCCGAGAGGCCATGCCAAGGCAGGGAGCTGTGAATCTCACTTTATGGGGCTTTTACTGAATTTCTGTATTAGTCTCTTTATTTTCCAAAATCACAAAATGGTTTGGGCTGGTAAGGGTAAGGGACCCTAAGGATCATCTAGTTCCAACCCTCCCTGACATGGGCAGGGACACCTGCCACTGGATGGGGTTGCTCAAAGCACCATCCAACCCAACATTTTCAAGGATGGGGCATCCACAGCTTCTCTGGGCAACATCACAAGGTTCGTGTAACAATTGTGGCACTGAAGTATTAGCAGTGACACTTACTGCAGCCTTAGTTTTTACATTTTCCAAAAGGTTCACATAGTGAGGGTACACTTGATTTTGCTTTTCCTTGTCCCTGCTTCCAAGATGTCTTCACGTTTCTCCTGAGCCCTGAAGTGATGTCATGGATAGCGGAAAACGCTTATCCCTGAACCGGACACTGCAGATTCAGTCTGAAATACTAAATAAAGAAATAGATCATAACATCCTGGATGCTTTTGGTGTCCGTTTTGGGTGGGAAGGACTCGTGTCGCCACTAGATGGCACGGGCCGCCAGGCTTTGGGGACGGGCTCTCCTGGTAGGGCTGATGCTGCTGAGCTCCTTCGCCGGCGGCTGTCTTTTTTTTTTTTATTTTTTAATTTTTTTTTTAATCAATGGTAATTCTGCTGTTATTCAGTGGGTTTGTGAAGTACAAGAGCAGCTTGCTTGTAGGAATTGAGCCCGGTTCTTGTTTGGCTGTATACTGCATGCCAAAAATGCTGTGGGAATGAATGGAGCCTCGAGTTTAGAGGCACTGGTGCGTTACTTTGTGTGAGATATAAGTGATATAAATTCGGGTATGAAATATAAGTTATATCCTCAATCATAAGATTCAAACCTAGAAATCCTAAAGAGGATATCTTTTCTCTTTCCCCTCCCTGTAACTCGGGTCTTTTTCATGTAACTCTATTTACAAACTAAAAGGGACAAAAGCCGGGGTGGAGGCGAGTGACACCTATGTTGAAATAGGGGGGATTTCTGATTTACAAGAGAAAGACTGTCCAGGGTGAAAATGGTTGCTGACACCAGAGTGCAACGCCCCGGTGATGGGAGGTCGATACCAATCAGGAAGATGACAACTACTTGATATCATCACCGAACCCGACATCTGGACACTGCACCCTAATCAAGAAGTCTATTCAGTCCCCGGAACCAAGCCCGGAGAATCATCAACCCTTTTCTGAGGACTGTCCATCACAAAGGAAGGGACATTTACACACACATCAGACTCTGGACTTGGCCCTCCGGGCACAAAACCCCTATAAAAACCCCGAGCTTTTTGGGCTAGCTCGTGGTGGATCTGGTGAGAGACAGGGTTGCTGTCCCTCTGTTCCCCACCCGCAGCCGGTTGCGTCACATCCCATATATATTGTGGCTTTTCTAAATTGTTTTTTTAATAAATTGTCTTTTTTTATCAATTTGATTCATAATTCGTTTATAACACTTTGTAAAGGAAAGTGACCTCAAAACTATCTGCTTCAGGAAGGGAGGTCTCAAAAATGCCAAGAGAGGTCTGCTTTTCTTAACTCTCACTGTGCTTAAGGGGAAAAAAAAGCCTACAAAACACACCACAGCACTTCTTCTTAGGGTTACAAACATACTGTACCAGTGTCTACAGCAGCTTAGGAAAAGTGTTGGTTTTGTGGGGTTTTTCCCCAGTCTGATGGCAAGGGCAAGCTGCCTGCTGTCCAGATCTCTTCAAAACCAGTTCCTGACAGTGCATCCTCCTGCTTCTCACAATTGAGATGTGGTGTGACATTCCATCCCATCAAAGCTGGTCTAAATCCAGCTAGTTACTGAGCAGGTAAAACAAGGGCTCATGATCAGCTTACTTTAAAACCTTCTCCCAAAGTCTAATATTAGTATTAGTCCTGTAGTAGCCTACTATTAATATAAAATATAATATTAATATTAGACTTGGGGACAGAGAGCCTGTGTAACATTTTCATTGCATTAAAGATCAAAATTCTTGAGAAAAGCTAGGGGATAGAGATATGGTGGGAGCCTTGTTGAGTTACACTGCTTATGACTGTGTTCATGCTAAGGGAGGAGGAAGCACTTTGTTGCACAGGGCTTTGTAGAAACCTGTTTTCCCTTTATTGAGTCCCTCATTTATTACTCAAGACCTACAGTGAATCCCCATTTGCAAATCTAGTATTTACACTTACAGGGTTGCTGGCATTAAAAACAAACAAGCAAACTTCTTTTTTTTTTTTTTTTTTTTTTTTTTTTTTTTAGTCTGTTTGGCTTGCCAGGGAAATTCAGGCCTATTCCAGCTGTGCAGGTGTGTGCCTGAGAGGCTTCATCTGCTGTTTGGGTCTGAAGGGTTGCTGCTCCTGTGTTAGTGATTGCCAGTGCTTGCAACACTGTTGAAGTCAAAACAAATGAAATTCTGGGATTAAAAATTGGGCTGTCTGTAACACCCAAGCAAGGCTGAGGGTGGCACTGGCTCTTACACCACTCCTCTGCCTGGCAGCAGGCAGCTCCATGGGGAGCACAAATGCCACCGGAAAGGAGGTGCTTGCCAGTCCTCTGGATCACTGCAGCTGTGGCCACCCCACCCATCCTGCAGGAGCTTGGACAGGAGGAAGAAGCCTCTGCCCTGTGGCCAGCAGGAGGAAGAGCTGAAGCCAACCTTTTGTATGTGTGGTGTTTAAGGCTAAAAAACACAGGGCTTCTATTTTTCTCTTATCCAGACTCCAGCCCATGGCTGATTAGCCAGGATCAGTCTACAAAAGCAGGAACTGCTTTAGTCACACTGTATTTTCTCCCTTCTCCCAGACCCTTGCTCTCAGTTCATGTTAGGAGAGATGTGTTCATCATCAGTACTTTAACCAGGGCTGGAGGGTGCTTCAAAAGTAATTGTGGTGGACAGCAGGGTGAGCTTGTGCTAGGGAAAGGAAGAAAGTGCTGAGATGAGGGGAATGTGGTGGGGGTGGTGGGTTCAGTGCATGCTGCCCACTGAGGAAACACAGCACAACAGAGTAAGGACACCGTTTTGAGGTACAGGGACATGACAGGAGCAGTGTCTTTTCTAGGACTGCCAAGCACTTCAGTGGTGCCTGCAGCAACAAATTTCTTGGGATGTCCCATGTGTACATAAACACTTCACACAGTAGCTAATGGAAACCTGCAACCTGCTGCCACTGATGTGACAAAGACAAGGTTGTGAACCTGCAGATACCAACTAATGAATAATTCCATGGGCAAATCCCAAGTTCATTGGATGATGAGAGGTTTAGTCCCTGCTGTGTTCCCTAACATCCAGTGATTGTGAGCACTAGGGTGAGTCGGGCTGTGAATGTACCCTATGCAGACCCACCTGTCCCTTCAGAAATAGAATATGGGCCTGTGTCCGACCTGACCCACCTGAGAAGTTCTTACTTTCTTAATATTGTCAGGCTGACAGCTAGAAATGCTCAGAGAGCAAAACCAATGGAATACACGCACATGCCCTCAACTAAAAAAAGTCTCCAAAGTTGAGAAGGAAGAAAACCCTTCCTGTGTTTCACAAAGAGCTGTCATATTTACTGCTGTGAACAGTCAGTAAGAAGCCAGCACTCAGTGCAGCACATGGAAGGAGATGGCAGCCTTTGCTGCCCAGGATGCCCTGCACATGAGCAGGACCAGCAGAGATCAGAGCTGGGCTCTGCCTTTGGGCTGCAACCAGCAGGTGCAGGACTGTCCCACCCTCCTGTAGCTGATTTCACCTGTGTAAGGAAGCTGTGAAGGGTTAATTAGTTCCTACTTTTGCAAAAGGTATTGTTTGTTCTTTACCTAAAGTGCAAAAGCTAGAGACAAATCAGGCCTGGTGGACTTGCTGCTGTGTGTGTGTGGAGAGAGCTTTAAAAATAGATATCAGCTGGTGACAGAGCCACAGCTGTGGCTTTTGTGTGTGTAAGGCTTGCACCTTCATCCTTGAGCCTGTGGAAAAGCAGCACTGCTGAGGAACACAGCCTGCTTAAATGGCCTCCTTCCTAGCTGCTTGTCACACAATGTCCTCCTGAGAAGCCAGGGATACATTCATGTAGGAAACATTGAATTTCACTTTTCTACTTGATTGGCTATCTAATAGGATGAGAAACTGAGCAGTGATCAGAGGGCATGGAGACTTTATGCTTTGTTGCCTTGCCTGGAAGTAGAGGTTGGCATTTTCTGCTGAAGTTATTATTTGTGAATAACTTATACGGATCAGATGGGTTGCTCCAAAGATTTTGATTTGCTGTGGAAGAAATGCCACAGGCATTTTTAGCACAAAAACTTAACTGTAGCAGAGCCCCTCTGATAAGCAGCTGATGAGCTGTAATGGCTCCATATGAAATATATGAATTATGGGATTTCCCCCTATGCTAGAACAGCCTGAGGCAGAATCACTTGCTGGAAAACTTGTCAACTGCAGGAGTCTGGATTGTATGGTAATACTGGTATCCTGTGCTGGCCTCCAAGTGGGTGCTTTTGTTTTATCCAATAATATGTTGTTGGTCAGTGGGACAGAAGTAGCTTAGGAGTATCTTGACACTTCTCTATCTGGTTAACAGCTAATGAGCACAGTGCCTAAATACATGACTCTTTATTCCTGTGCTGCCAGCTGCCACTGCAGGTCACTACCAGTGCCTGGCTGGTACAAGGCTTTACTTGTGTCATGAGATACAGCATTGAGAATAAGCCCTACAGGAGGTTTTTTTTTTCCTCCAATATCATGAAAAAGAAAACAAAAATGGGAAATCTCTTTCAGCTGGATCTACATACTCACCATGTAAGGTACTTACTGTTTGCAGTTTTGTCATCCTCATTTCCATATGAGGAGAAAAATAGGCAAAAATGGGATGAGGCATATGTGCTGGGAGTGGAGAAGCATTCAGAGTAAATGAAAAAAGTCTTTCACAAAACATTGCTAGCTAGAAGAAGAAAGCAAATTCACTTCGCTAGAAAATAATTTTGAAACCAACATTTCAAAACTGAGAGTTGTTCTATCGTTTGACTCTCCTTTAGCCTCTCTTGGTGATTCAGCCCTTCCTGTGCCAAAGGCCACTTAACCTGGCATCTGGTGCATGCTCTCCCTGGAAAGGAGTGTCTGAGACTGTGCTTTGCACTTTTCAGCAAGGCAGAGATATATGCAGTTTAGTTATGGAGGGGAGCTAAACCTCATCTATCAACCACCTCTGTGACCTTAAGGAAATCTGCCTCATTTTCCTCTTCTCCTGTGTTTCTCTCCTCTGGGACAAGGAAGAGCACCCTAACTCAGGAATCCTTCAGGCTGGGAGCTTCTAAGCAAGGAGTTCTGTAACCACCTGGACTTTGCACTGCTACAAGTGCAGAGCTGGCAAGAAAACTGCTGGGAGAGTGGAGGCACGGAGGTGTGAGTTACCTGCGTGTCCAGCTTTTCCCCCATCTGGCACAGAGTGTGTTTTAGTTGATGGGACTTTAGTGCCAGGGCTGATTGCAAAGCCTGGAGCCATCTGAGGGGAAGGTGGCAGGACTGGGGCTGCTCAGCTTGGATGTGGGTTGTGATATTTGCTGGCTCAGGCTCCAGGAGTGCCCTGACTTGCTGAACCCTTGGGACCAGTGCTTTGATGGTACCAATACCAGCTTCAGGCTTGGTGGGCCAGGGAGAGTCCATGAGTTTCTAGGTTGGGACTTGAGCTGTGTTTGTGGCCCCACCAAGTTTCAGGAGGCAGGTCTCCAGGTAGTATTCAGCATCCTCAAAATTTAGGAGTGTATGATGTGGTCATTTGCACCTGAGCTGCTTGTCTCAGCTGCCCTTGAAGACCTAAGAAGATGCAATCAATCATCGGAGTCCCTTGAGGATTTATCTCATCTATATTTAATCATATAGATTGGACTCAAGTCAGTTTAAAGGGGGCTCTGATGATATTTCACGAGAAAGCATCTTTAGATAGGCAGGATGAATTGCATCTGAGGTATCTCACACTGAGAGTAGATAAGGCTAATCCAAGCTGAGGCATTTCTGAAAATCGCCGCCCCCATGGAGAGAAAAGGAGGGAGTGAGGAAGAAGCTTTCTTATTTGTTTATCTTGGTGTCTTTGGCAGCTCTGTTTCTTGGATGGAACCAGTGGTTCTGTGTAATGCCTGCATTTGAGGGACCTGTGAATTTCCACCTTCTCAGGAGCCAAGGCAGCTCCACCTGCTGCTGTTTCAGGGTGGAATGAGGTGTCCTGTGCAGTGCAGCCCTGCTCTGGCAATGTCCATTTAGTCATTGCAGCAATCCCCACGAAAGTGATACAGGTTTCCAGCAGGGCTGTTGTGCTTATTCCTTTAGAACACCTGTGAGTGGACAAGTGAAAGCTGTGTCTAGAGCAGCGAGGCCTGAAAACTAACTGCAGGTCAAGGACTGCAGAATGCACATGCTTGTTCATCAAAAATTAATTTCTCTTTGAAATGCCTCATGAAGAAAAGCCAAGTAAGTTAACTTCTCCCTTTCTGGAATGCAAGTTAATTGCAGGTACCTGTTTCCAGCTCAAGTCACCTCCTGAGATAAAAGGCTTTTGGGTGGGCTGCTCCTAACATCCTTCATAAAAACAAAGCATAAGGTGAAAAAACAGTATAAGTCTATTTTTTCTTTTTCATGTTCATGGCCACTCACCCTTGTGACTTTTTCTCTTTGAGCTTGACTGGGAATAAAGGAAGATTTGAATCACTGCACAGCAAAATGCCCTGAGGTCCTCTAACTGCACAGAAAGTTGTAAGATTTACTTTGATTCCTTTCTGTAAGAAAATTTAAAGCCAGAGCAGGCTTTTTTTTCTTTCTCTTTTCTTGTCCTCTGCTCTCCTCCAGATTTTTCTGTTTGTCCTTCACTGTAACTTTAATTTAACCACGGTTAAGCCTGCCTTCATATAAATAGCAGATGCTTCTGGGACATTGTTATTGTGCTTTCCTGGCTGGGAATGGTTTGGGTATCCCTGGCTGCAGTGTTGAGCAAGATAAAGCCGGCTAAGTAGGAAGCTGTGAAGGGCCTCTTGGATTTGGCTTCCTGCAGCCTTACATCAAGGAAAGGGCCCTGATCACTCTTTCTGTAATTAAGGGAAATCACACGGAAGGAGAAAAAAAGTCCTCCTGATCTCAGAGGACAACTCCCCCCGCCCAGCAGCAGGATTTTTACATCCCTCCCTTGGCTGACAGGAGCCTCGGTGTTCAGCAGGGAAAAAGAATCCCTGTCAGGGCTGAGAATCCCTGTGGTGTGGGTGCTGAGCCCATTGCAGCTGCAGCAGTGCTCCTCAGGCACTTGTTTCCCAGGCTTTGCCCTCGGCAGGGTCTGGGAGGACTCAAGGAGATGGAGAGGCCAATAGCGACAAAGTGAATTCCTGTGAGGAGCGCTGACTTGGTGGACTTTGCTTGTGGGGGCTAGGGCCAGAAGTTAAACCCAGAGTGGTGCAGAAAGAAGAAAGCAAACTGCAGTTTGATTGTGGGTTGAGCCAAGCCTGATGCTGTCTGCTGAAAAGACAGAACTGAAGCACAGACTGCTGTGAGGAGGTTGCTATTGCAAATTAACCCCCAGGAGAGATGGGAAAGTGATCTTCTGCTCAGCACTGCCTCTCCTTTTGAGCATTTCAGCTTCTCCTGTTCAGCAGTCCACAACATCTGAGAGCAAAGACTGTTTCTGAAGAGACAAGAGTTTATTGGGAGGCACAAAGATTTCACCCACTGGATGGGCAACTACTGGTTTTCTGCTGCCTTGAGAGCTGAGGAGGAGGCCTCTGCAACAGCATAAATGCAAGAGCTGGCAGTGTGCAAGCCCTGAAATTTTGACCTGAAGCTATACTTGTTGGTCCTTTGCTCTGGGAAGCCACCCCGAAGTGGTCCTGGCCACTGACCTGGAAGGTGGGAGGATGAAGAAGATCCTTATCTGAACCCAGCAGCTTCCCAGGAGCTCAAATCAATGCCCTGGGGAGGTGTTTCTTCCAAGGTCAGACAGCTGACTGGCTGTTTTATACCCAGCATAACTCACTGGCACTGAAGGCTAAATATTTGGGTTTTGAAGAGAGAATTATGTACTTGGGTTTCCTAAATGAATCCAACAGCTGGCAATATGTCCAGCATAATCAGGCCTTGCTCATGATGTGAACTCCACTCCAAATTTAGCTCTAATTTAATCAAACTAAAATTGTCTCCGGGCAGTACATCAGAGGGAAAATGAAGTAGTACAGGTTACTGAGAGTCAGTGCTACCCCACATGCAACCTCCCTGGAAGTCAAACATCATTCCTGCTCTCTGTGAAGTCAACAGGTTTATAAGAGGGCTGGATTAGATACTTTTCCTGCTGCTGTTCACTTTATGCAGTCACTCTCAAGCCTGGGCTTCAATGCCCTCTTCAAGTCAGAAGTTCTGGGAAGGACTTTGCAGCACTAGATACAACTGTGGCCTTGCTGTCATGTTGAAAAGTCACACAGCTGTATCCAGGCTCTTAGACAGAGAAAGCTGCTGCCATAGGTGGAATTTGGGTGCAAGCAACAAAAATAAATTGTTTTTCAAAAGACCCCAAATTTACATTATCTAGACAGGCCATCTCTGAGATGGGAAAACCTTCTAGAAGAGAAAGGGTTCCATTGAGTTAAGAAAGATATGTACATGCGGCTTTTGAAACTGCCAGTGTAACAGGCTAAGATGAAATGAACAGGCATATTTTGGAGTAGGGAGGAATGGTTTGTGTTGTCTCCTGGGACTGGCATGACCCTGGCTTTGCCCTGGAAATGTTTCTGTCTAAATGTTGACTAAAGCTGTGGACATTGTGAGAGGAGAAATGGCAAGGGAAGGTTAAGAACTACCTTTGGAGAAAATCCCATGAGCTTGTGAAGCCTTTAGGTTGAGACTGCAGCATGTTAAGGTAGAGCAGGCAGCCTGGAAGTGGAGGTTCAACGAGGAGAAGCTGAATTTGGATCTGAAAAGCTACAGATGCTTGGCTTGTAGGCAGAGGGAAGGTGTCACTAATGTGACAAGGCTCTGAAGAGCTGGTGACAGGTGTGGGAGGGACACTTCTGAAATGCAGCCCAGATGTTTGTGTCAAAGAGTGCCAAAAGCTCCAGGGCCTAGAAGTTATTATAGAGGGATGTGAAGATGCTGGGGTGTACTCTGACATCAGGTGATGGTATGGGAAGTGGGTGTCCTTCACTCACAGTGCCTCTGCTGGAACAGCAGGCAGTGGCTCTGCCGAGGCTGCAGCAGTGCATCACCGTGGAAAAGGCAGGAGCTGCACAACCCTGGCTTGCAAGAAATGGCAGAGGTAGCAGCAGGGAGTTGTGCAGTATGAGTTATGTCCTGCGTCATATTGTTATGAATTGGTAACTTCTCTAAAACCTGCCCATTTCAAGGATGGCTTTTGCCTGTTTTTCTTCTCCCTCGCTCGTCATCCTGGAAGAGGAAGGAAGTGTTTTTCTAATAAACATGAAATAGTAATTACTTAATGTATGGAGTAAAGAGCAATGTGTGTTCTGCATTTGCCACTAGAGTGAGGCAGACCTTTTTTTCACGCTGGCCATGAGACAGTCATTTCACACTGGCCATCAACTTGGTTGCCAAACAACAGCAGTATCTTGACAACTGCATGGGGACATTGTGGCTCAAGGGAGGGGAGCAAAGAGGCTCTGGTTTCTATTCTGAACTATTTTGTTTGTCCAGTCCCTTTGTTGTTAGCTGACCTTTTCAAGTTTAGCAGGGGAACAAAATGGAGCACTCTGTGGAAGCAATGCTGCATCCCCAGCTGTCCCCTTGCAAGGACATGGTGAGCCAAACCAAGCACTTCGCTCTCAAGGTTTTCATTGCTCTTACGCTTCCTGGCAGAGACATCTTTCATCAGCAGCCAAAAACTGGTTCAAGGACAGCAGCAGCCCTGGGCTTTCTCTCCTTGCACCCCTGGGTGTCTGACAGGAGGTTGGGCAGTGAGTGCCTTGGCAGCAGTGAAATGTGAAAGTAACTTTTGGGAAAACTTTGTGATCCTTAAGGCCATGGGGTTGTTTCAGATGGAACTCACATCCACATAACACTCGACCTGGCATGTAGTAGAAGAGGGGTGCTCTTATCACTGGGTATAGGGGGAAAGGCACCTGTACTGAGCAAAGCTGCTTTTCCAGTTCCTGCATGGATAATGGCTTCACAGTAAGTGCTGGAGAGGAGGAGCAGGGCAGAATGGGTGGAAGTCACAGCTGTGTCCTGTGACCCCACCTGACTGTGGGATGGTGTTCACTCAAGTGAAGGACACTGTCGGTGCCAGGATGAGGTGGTTTGGGATGCAGCTAATGCAGCAGGAATACACACAAGGAATGGGGCAGGGTTGTGGCTCAGTGTACTGTAGGCCCTGATAGCTGTACTTTGGACTTGATAGCTTGTGTAGCTGAGTTGTATAAATGCTTCACCTGCAGCTTCTGGACAGGCAGAGAAACTGTCTGTCCCTTCCTCTTAAACCCCCAAGTTCTCATGTCACCCTATAAGCACTGACCAATGAAAAGATGGAAAGTGAGGTCCTCATTTTAGAATGGCTTTGATAATACTAGCAAGCAGCAATATTTCCTTTTAATATGCTTAGAAGACTGAAAACAATAAAAAATAAGGCCAGGCTGCCTTTTTTATATAAAAAAGCTAGTAATTTTAATAATTTCAAAACGACTCTCTACAAGATAACAAACTGTAATACAGGGTTGCAATAAGGGTTCTTCTTTGGAAAGCACAAACTATCAACATAACCACTACACTTAGAAACACATTTTCACTTTCTAAGAATATACAGTGAAAAAAAATGGACAAGGAAATCCAAAAGAATCCCAAATAACAATAGTACAAAACAGATTCACAGAGATTGCTTTTTGGCAACTGGTTATAGGTTACAAAATCCCAACTACCCTTTCAGGATGTTACACCAGGCCAAGCCTTGGAGCCCATCCTGAGCCAGCTGGGGTTGTGCTGGCTTCCACTGAGCTTGCAGGAATGTTCTGCACTCGGGAACAGTATGGTAGTGAAGAGCGGTCTTCACTCTAAGACAATACATTAAGGCTTCAGGGTTTCATACACTGCTGAAATGGTTCTGTTACCTAAGACAACAAATCCCATTTCAATAAGGCACATGTTCAGCTACAAACTGGGGAAGTCAGGAGTCAGCCAGAAGTGAGAAGTGCCTGTTTTCCAGGTGCTACTGATCTCATGACCAAGTAGTTACCAGAGATCAGGCCAACGCTCTGAACACATTAATGTGGGACTACCTTGAATTAATAAGGACAGTAGTGTTTCTGCTTTAAAAATGCCAGAATCACCTGGAATTCTCCTGAGCTACTGCTCACTTTGAAGCACAGCTTTTAGTTTGGGGACTGCAGGCAAAGGGTGTTCTGTGGCTTATTTTTAGGGGGTTCACAGAAGGCAATGACGACAAATAAGCTGATACAAGTTTTGGAGCGACCAGCATACATGAAATTTCTAAAGGAGCCTAACACTCTGCTAACAATTTTTAAGGGTCTACATTGAAGATTACTAGGTGGGACTGTGCATACTTACTGATAGAACGGTCCTATTAAAACAGAACATCAATTCTGGCAACAGTGTAGTGCAGTAAAGTCCAGCACCTACGCAACAGAATTCCAGAAAAAAAGCCCAGTAGTTGAATGGAAGTCAGAATTGCAACAGAAGCAATTAACTCCCGATAATATGTCCTAGAAAATTAAGTGCTATTTCTTCATTAAATTGTGTATATGCTATAGAGATGTTTTAATATCCATTATTTCAAATTAAGCTCTTTTCTTTTCGTATGAAATACAATTTGTATGTTAATCCTTCTGAAAGGGATTGGTATTTTGAAACATTGCTCATCCAGAGCCTCAAAGATGATCCCAATGGATCCTGGGAAGCCCTCAGGATAACTCTGAGTCCATAAGCAACAAGGCTTTCAAGCCTGACTGTTAAATTAAATTGCCAATGCAAGGACATACAAAGTAAATATGTATGAAATTACATTGCTGGGAATCCATCCATGGATTTGAAATCCCATGTTGCACAGTTATTAGAAACAGCGAAATCTGAATGCCAAAAGATATTAAATATATACAATTCTGCCTTCCTCCTTTGAAGGTCCTGTTTTTCACATGGCCTAAAAATGCTTTTCTCCCAAATGCTGTATGCCTTGCTTGATATGTTGCTCATTGCAGCTGTGCATCTATGTTGGTCAGAATGACCAAATGTTTTACACAACAAAGTTAACACCAAGAGGAGTTAAACTTCACAGAATTAACCTATAGAAAGTAATTTCTAAGAAGGGAATGGAGTTCTATGAGAACCATTACACTTGCTTCATGGATTGCTACAAGTAGGTTTCACAACCAAGTCCATGCACCAGCATCAAGATCGAATGAAACAAAAAAGAGTGCAGCATCCAGTTAACAAATATGCTGAGGAAACAGGCTGTATATACAAAAGATATGCACTGCTTACCTGACACGTAATTTTTAAGGTGCTTAATTGATGTTTTAGGGAAGGTAGCAACATATACATATACGCTGTGTGTACAGATCTGAATGTGTATAAGAAACATAACACAGAACCAGACGATATTCCCAGATCCCTGATTTAATTAGATTCTCTAATGCATAAGAATGTATTTAAAATATTTAATAAAAAATATCTAAAAAAAGATAACATTTATATAAAAGTAGCTCCAGTTTGTCTGCTCAGAAGAGCAGCTTTGCTGCTCACGGATTGGATTCTGCTGGGTTTTCACAAGGATGCCATTTGGGCCAGCGAGAGTTTGAACAACTGTGCGTGATGAGAGAGCTCTGTTACTCGGTCCACCATCCTCTGCAGGGATGCTGTGTTGGGGTAGCTCAAGGCAGCCCCCTTGGTGGCCAGAACCACGCTCTTGAGCAGTTCACACAGCTGGTTGCTGGAGTTCATCACCCTGTTGCACATGTCCTGAGTCGTCATTTGCCTTGCCAGCGTGTCCCCGATGAACACCAGTTTGTGAGCACTCAGGATGATGAATTTGCTGTGCGCCACGAAGATCCGGGGGGGCTGAGAGGAGTTGACACAACTGAAAAAGGCGTCGATGGCGTTGAGGAGGGAGTTGAAGTGGGTCTCACACTGGTCGGAGTAGAACAAAAGCAGGCGGCTGTCATGGGAGGCCTGCAGGGCTTGCGGAGGCTTCCATTTGGAGATGTCGTTCTCTACAGGCTTTGTGATCTCCTGCTCCAGACGCTGAAACTGATTGATCTGAAAGGAAAAGCAAAAGCTCCCATCAGCAAGTACTCTCCTAAAATGCTGTTATGTATTACGATTTCACTTTGTGCCTTGGGACGCCCCTGGTAATCCTACATTGACCTCCTGCTAAGCAAAAAGTAACAAATGTTTTATGGGATCAAGTGCTTTGATTACTGAAAATCCAAACATGCAGAGTTCAGAAGGGAGAAACGTCCAAAATACTTCATTTGCATTTTAAAAAACCCAACAACCCAAACTCCTGAATATACAGGCTGTTGCTCATTTGGAGTATTCTGAAATCACAAGTGAGAGAGATGGATCCAAGTGGCAATGACTCCTACAGAACCTTTAAAAAGCTGTCATCTCTGTGGGATTTTGAGATGAAAACCCTTTAAATCTCACCTCCTCATTGCTTGTACAGTTTTATGCCATACAATATGGCAACAACATATTGAAGAACTAATATGAGGGAAAAAGTGACAGCCCTCAATCTTGTGAACCTACTTTTTTTAGCACTAAAAGTGATGTTCAGCACAATATTTAAGCTGATGGTGTTGATGTTCACTGAGCAGAGGTGAAGGTGACACATGTATGGTCCAGTGATTAAGGCCCTGGATGGTGGGTCAAGAAAGCCAATTTCTCAAGCTGGCTTTATGACTGACCTGCTGTCAGACATCACAGAAGCTTGTTTATCTTCCATGGTGAACTTTTTAGAGTTTTTAAACTCTTTGTTTTTTATTATCTGTATCCTTTGCATACTGCTAAGGGAAGGGCCCCTCCTGCTCTATTTGACCAGTGCTCCTTATGTGTGAGAAATGCTGCATTTCAGGGCAATTATACACCCGGGAGAACATACCTGATGGTGCTCTAGCTCCATTTTGCTCTGCTTGATGATATTTTCTTTCTCCAGAAGCTCCTTCTGTTGCCTTTCAAACTCTTCTTTCCCCTGTTTTGCGTAACACAAGAGACTGTTAAATCAAAACTGCTCCTGAGCCAAATGGCAGCTCACAGGTCAAGAAAGGGGCTGCTTTTTTATGGGCTTTTTCACTGGTAGTGCACCACCACCAAGAGTACAGAAGATGAAAGGATAGCGTGGCAGAGCAAAAGGCTGTAGCTATTAGAATCCAATAGTCCTATTTGACAGGAAGTAATCACCCTTGAATATGCATTAGCGTGGCAATCAATTGCTGCTTTCCCGCAAAAAGCTTCTACAAAAACCACAGACAATTCCTACATGGCCTGGTGCAGGACAAGGTTGGGTCTACCTACCTGCAGGTGAACATAATCGTAGTCATCCATCCAGCTCTTCTCCGAGCCTTCACTGGTGGCATTGTAAGGGTGCTGGCCTTTGCTCAGGAGCGGGGGAAGGGAGCTGCAGTGGGTCTGTGCTTTTTCTCCTTGACGCTGCATCTGAGGACTGTCATACACACAGTCAGGACCATTCAGTATGTTCTCTGGTATGTTTTTGAAATGGGAGCTGCCCAGGGCCTGTTTGAAGAGCAGCTCTGCGTTGACACTGATAGTGGTGGTCAGCTGCTTGGCATCATCCGGGACCGTCCTTGCCACCATGACAAACCGATCCAGGTCATCGCACTTGTTCTGCACTCTGTTGACAGCTAGGACGTTCAAAGACCAGCTGTAGCTGTTCAAGTCGTGACTGGTTTGGGTAAGGATCTGGTGAGAGTCCTCCAGCCTTTGCACCTCCCTCCTCATTTTGTTGAGGAGGCTGAACTCAGACAGGCAGGAAGCATTGGCTGCTGATCCTTTGGCAAACTGGAGGTATTCCAACAGCGACTGCTCTACCTTATCCACAGCAGCGTGAATTTCATTGATGTGCTTCTCCATATATCCATAGGACCGCCAGTCTGGTGCAATGAAGGCTGTGAGGTGATTGACAGCTGCCTCCACCATCTGCTGGAGGCGATAAAGCCTCTCTATAGCAGTGTCTGGATCAAGGATTAGTCTTTTGTCCTGTGCAGTTGATGCTGAATGAGAAGAGTCTTTTGATGTCGTTGATGACGTGGACATGTTACTCCTCGTGCTTCCTGTGCTGGAGAAAGATAACCTATTCATCCCATCAGTCACATCCTGTAAGCCTTTACTGTCCTGGAGGACTGGTGGAGGCACATCATAGACACCTTCTCTTCCTTCTGCGATGGGACTTTCACTGAATCCTGTCTGTTGTCCTGGGAATGCAATTCCCCTCGGGGTATCATAAACATCTTTCTCAGGTGCAATTTGCTGTCCAAGAAAATGGTTTTGATGGTTCGTAGGGATGTCATAAACACTCTGTGTCTGTGGCATTCCACCTGGCAATAACAGGCTCTCAGGAGAAAATCTATTAAGTTCTTTTCCAGTTGCTTTGGTAATGGGAGGAGGAATATCATATACTCCTTCTGGTCTTACACTGTGGCCCACTGGAGATGAAAAATCCTGAAAGTTTTCCCTCAGGGCTGTATCATCTTGGCGTGCAGATGGAGGTGCAGCATAGACCTGAATCACAGAAAAAAACACATGAAACCTTTGACTAGAATAGTGAAATATTTACCATCTTCCATTTGGGATTGAAGATCTGCTACTAACTTTCAAAGAGTCAACCACTTATATTAAGTTTGACTGAGAGTCAGTTTTAATATCTCACTTTTTATCACTCATCTCGATGCAAATTCCCATAATCAGCAAAATCCAAAAAGGCAGCATGCTGCCACAAAGATAATGTAGGTCTAATTATCAATTTATACTTCATAACCTTAATTTTGGTGCAGTGCTTCACTTCACCAGTTTTAACAGTTTAAAAACCTAAGGAAGTTTCTGAAGAATTGAATATCCTTTTCCTTCAGGATCATACATGAACCCTTGTTAGAACATGTCTTTGGCCAGACACAAAACTACAGGATCTTGTGGAAACCGAGTAATGCTTACCCCTTTGGCAGGAGGTATGTCATACACTCCTAGAGCTTTTGCTTCTCCCATGGGAACTGGAAGTGCAGGCCCCTTAACCGATGTGGGGGGAATGTCATATATCTGGAGAAAGAATAAATTGATTACAGAAACAAGTCACCTCAGGGAAAGCTCTGCTATTAGATGAATTTTTATAGTTTCTGTGTTTCCTCTCAGAAAGTTTGAACATGACCAGAGCTCTTCAGTTTTTTTTCATATGGGAGAACATCTTGAATTTACCTAAAATTTTGGACAGTTAGGAGGAAATGCACTTTGCTAGGTCTCCTCTGGGCAATGGTGTGGACAACAGGCTGGAGAGATGAAGTCACAGCTGACTTCCCTCCTTGAGAGGTAAATCAGGGTCAGTCTACTACAGATACCTCTTGGGGTAAACAGGGGAGCACATGTGACCAGAACTGATCACATCCTTACATCCAGGGTGGTTGAGTTCCAGGTCCTGCCAGCATCCACTCTACAAGTCTAAGGGTGCTCCTCAGAACAAAGATACATTTCAAGCTCAGTGACACGGTGCAGTCAATAGGTGGTGAAAACAACTCCCTGCATAGCAGCTGTTCATCTAGGCGATAATTTTACCCTTACTGAGTGAATTACTGTCAACTATGCAACAACAAAGTACAGGAGAAAGAAATGTTCCCAGGCAGCAAGTTTATTCTGTTTAGATATACTCTTTGATCAAAACAGAGAGAACAAATGGGACTTTTGCGCTTGGTGTGCTGCCAAATCTTAGTCAACATCAAATAAAACTTTGAAATACGTCTGTGATCTGTGAATAAGCCACAGCATCTAATTAAAACATATTTTCTCTCTGAAATGAGAGAACTTGCCTTGCTCATAAAAGTCTGATAGAAATTCATCACCTTTTGTGCTGTCACAGCCCTGTTGGCACTTTTATTGGTACCTACCCCTTGGAGAGGGCGAACGGGGGGGATATCGTAGGCATCCTTCTGGTGTTTGGAAGGGAATTCATAAACATAACCTTGTCCTGACCTGACTGGTGTTATTACCTGTGAGTAAAGGAAAAAGAGGAAATGTTAAGTCTCTGAGGATCTTGGCATGTTCTTTCTGTAACTGCACGAGACATAAACAATCCAGCCCTGTTAACACTCATGCTTCATTGGCAATGTCAGTAATACCAGTCTGCATACCCTTCTGAGAGCTGAACACCCTAAAACCAACGTTAGTAGCTACAAATGCGCCATTTTTTTCTTACCAGACCAGCCCTGACATGGCTGTTTGGTAGTGCTCCACACTGTCTTCTATTTGTCTAGCACAGACTCTGTGCAGGTCTGAGAGCTCGGTCCTTTCTTCCCATTGACCTCCCATCAGCACAGACCACAGGAGAGGTGATGGCTGCACCACCCACTCGCTGAGATCAGGGCTGTGTACATTGATCCTACTGGGTGTGAGTGTCCCCACTCACTGTCAGAGGCTTAAAATACTATGTTTAGGCTCTGGGAGTCCATGCCTTTGCTTGTAGAGGTATTTCCCACCTAGTCCAGCAGGACTCCATGTGTTATTGTGCTCCATAGCACATCATCCTGGAGAACTGAGTGTGAGTTGTGCCTTTGGAAATTCTTTACATAGAAACGCCATGCTTAAACCTTCCAAAGCAGGACATTCAATTTTGCTGTCTCTGCTTGGTTTTGCTATGTTGGTGGCTAAGAGATGGGAAATGTCAAACCATTCTTGAAGTATATAATGCAATAGCCTCTGAAAAACAAGAAAGCTTAGAATTTACATTTTTTTACTTTTGCAAACCATTAACTACCATAATAACTACAAATAAAATTTGGTGAAAAAATAAATGCCTTAAGTCTTTGACAGCATCTGCACAGCCAAACTTCAGTATAGTGTGGTATAAAAGAAATGTTACCTAACCCCAAACGACAACTGGGTTTGTAGTGGAAATGCTGACATCTTAACCTCTGTTGGTGCTATTTAGCTCTAAGAAAAAAATAAAAATACTGTAACCCAAAAGCACAGAATGGCAAATTACATAAGCTCGTGTAAGACATGGCTTTGTACTCAATTGGGGAAAATTTTATACCAGAGCTACCTAACTCTCCTTAGAAATGTATGTGAGACATACCAACAACATTCCTACCCAAACACTCAGTAGGGATCCCATGGCAGGTTTTGCTGTAAGGAATCCTTGCATCCTGGCTGGATTTCACAGTGATTTTTTCTTGATTGAGGTCTTCAGGGAAAGCCCCTCGTGCTGACCCCCCACCTCTTCTCTGCTATGTTAACAACACAGGCTTTCCTTCTTTTCACTTGCCTCCTGGATTTGGCTGCGCAGTCTCAGCCCCTGTACCATCAAACGATCACTGGATTCCCCCCAGGTGGATGCCTTGCCAGCAGGAGCACAGCTCTGGTTCAGTGAGCAGCCCAAGGCAGCACCAGCCCCTGCCCTGACTGCAGGGGCCTTGGGGAAAGCAGGAACAGTCACGCCTGGCAGGCAGGGGAGGTCCATGGCTTTTGCAAGTGCTTTTCCTTGAATTAGCATCGGAAGACAGGGACTGGAAGTGATAGTCTCCAGAGTGCTGCCTATGAGAGAACTCCTGCTCAATTTGGCATGTGGCTAATAGGGCTTACATACGTAGGAGGCTTTTTAGAAAGAATATAAAAATACAACATTTATGGCAGGCTGTTTCTGTCCCCCCGAGTTACCTACTGCATTGTAAAAGGTATCTATGGGCAAAACCTTTAGAGGAAGTTCTTTCTGAAGTTACTAGAAGCTTCCCATAGTCACTCCAGACAGTATCCCTCCCAGGCCACTCTCAAGTAACACTGGGATTATTCTGTTTGCCAGAGAAAATTCTAACTTGCATCAACATCACTTCTTCATGCTTTTTCTCCCAGTAAGGGCTAGTGATCAGACTAGAATAGTTTGCCATATATATTTTGCATCCCCTTTTTTCCCCCAGCTGTGTACTGCCAGTCAAATGCTTTCTACCCAAGTCAAGAACAGAAGGATTTGGTTTTAAGCCATGTTTACTCAGAGGTTCCTTCCAAGGGCTCCAAAATTACAACCATGGAATTGCTTCAGTGAGTCATTTGGTGTGTTAAAGTGATTCTCTGAGAGAACTGACAGTAAAAATAAAGGGCTGTTTCCTGGGTAGCCCATCTCCACCAGCCCTTCTGCTGCTGTGAACACTGTGGCATTAAGCTGCTTGCTGATATGCTGGGAAACTGCTTGATAATCCCAGAGAAAAGAAACAACAGGGTGCTCATGGTGGGCAGCCAGAGGCGCCATGCAGCACTGGAAGCAGCAGGAATGGTGCGCTGCTGCAGTTTGGCTCTGCCTCACCTGCTGCTTGTTGCCTAGATGGACAATGCAGGATGTGCCAGGCTCCAAAAACACAGATATTTGGTTGCTCAGTGTGAAATTTTTATACCCACTTGCTCAGTTTTGTTCTACACCAGAAACTGAACGACTGAACTCCTTCAGGATGAAAGGAGGCTCAGGGGAGACCTTATCACTCTCTACAGGTCCCTGAAAGGTGGTTGTAGCCAGGTGGGGGTTGTTCTCTTCTGCAGGTAACAACTGACAGAACAAGACAGTCTTAACCCATGTGAAGGGAAGTTTAGGTTAGACTGTAGAAAAAAATTCTTCACAGAAAGAGTGATTGGGCACTGGAATCGTCTGCCCAGGGAGGTGGTGGAGTCACCGTCCCTGGATATTTTTAAAAAAAGACTGGATGTGGCACTGAGTACCATGGTTTAACTGATGAGGAGGTGTTAGGTCATAGGTTGGACTTAATGATCTCAAAGGTCTTTTCCAACCTAGTTCATTCTATGATTCTGTGATAAAAGATACCACCACTCTCTTCTTGCTCAGAGAATTGATCTCCATGAACAAAGTCACAGGACTCTAACATAAAAAAAGGGACTTGATCCAAGCAGCACAGGTAATAAGGCTGGAATCACAGAAGGCTGGAAAAGGCCTTTAGGACCACCAGGTCCAACCATAAACCCAGCATTGCCAAGTCCACCACTAAGCCATGTCCCTAAGCACACACAAGTAAAACCACTTGTTCTTCTAGGTAAACATGGTATCTTGCTTTTGTAACAAGAAGTCCTGGTCACAAAACAAATTATATCCTTGCACCATGGAGTCTGGAACACGCATGGAAGAGAAGCTTGCTCATGCCCAGTACTTGCAGAGGAATTCTCCCTCACTCTTCATACAAGGGTTTCATGCAGCTGCAGAAACTCTTGTACCTCATCTTAAGAGGCCTTTCCCACTCTTCAAAAAATCCTGACATATCAGATGCCATATGAAAGATTTACAGCACTACAAGGCTGCTGGTTTTATTTACTGTGCTGTGACACAATCCTAAAAGGCTACTCTAAAGCTAGATGGACCACAGGAAGGAAGCCAGTTTCACTCAGCACTGCGGGACTTTTTACATCACCTAGACACTTTTGCTCTTTCCCAGAAGAGCACTGAAGCAGTGGTCAAGCAGTGTCACTCCTTTATTTGGCTGAAACAAAACCCTGCTCTGGGTGTGTCTAGCTGTTGTCAAAGAAAGTGAGAGGTTAAAGCACAAAATGCTTGATTCTGGGAATTCATGAGTAAAGTCTGCCTGCAAGTGCAGCTGTGGACAGAAGACCTGGGCTGTCTGCAGGGCTGGGTTTAGCAGTGCACTCTACTCTACTACACAAAGACTTGTGGCATTTATTTTCCAAATAAAAATGCATCAGGTGCTTTTATGTCTATTCCTCTTTAGGCTTTCAAAAAAGATACATGAAAAGCACAAAATACGACTTTTAGAAACCTAGCAACAACCAAGGTTTGCTGATAACATGAAAGACAGCTTTTTTCTCCCAGTGACTTGGGTGTATTTTCCTGTATGGAGGACTATCACCGAGTAAGAACATGTCATGAGCAATTTCACAACAAAATCCCCTGCAGATTATAATATGCCCTGCACTGACTACAAGAATGTTTCCTGTTGTACCTTCACTCCTCTTTCCTTCCAATGCTTTTCATTAAGCTAAAAATGTTCTAGACTGCTTATTCCTGGTCAATTCAGAACAGAAGCAGCTCATCACCAAAGCTTATCTTGAATAAACATTTTGTAACACTAATTAAAAGAATGCACACATTACTTGACAGGGGGAAAATGTTGGGCATTTGTTCTTACTCTCATAACCTCACATGGAACATCAGGACAAGGGGTTGTGCTGCTTCTTCTGTCTGAGGAATAGAGAGGTAGCTGGGCAGATGAAGCATGAAAGATACCAAACCCAGTTAGAAGTAACTTTTGATTTTGGATATTTACCCATAAATATATTGAATTACCTTCCTGATTCTGAATGGGATGCTCAGCCCTCCCAATGCATTGTTGAATAATTTTTTATGGTTTTATTTTTGACGATAGTTTACTTTTGAAGATGAATTCAGAAGGAAGGAGGTGACTGCAAAGGAAATGTTTCACATTACCCACTTCTAGAACAGGGACTGCAGCCTCGTCTGGAACTCACAGATTTATTTTCTTGCACTTCATATCTCACAAGGATTATTTTTCCTTTTACCTCTTCTCTTTTAAGAATGCCAGTGATCATCCAAGTATAAAAAACAAATCCTGCATTTCAAACCAGCAATTTTCCTTGTTTACGTGTTAAAGGAAACAGATGGCATTCCCACAAACTATCTAGCCCAACATTCTCAAAACATTGTTAACCACTTAATCCGTGCAGAGCAACTAACAGCTCTGGCTCTGGTGACACATGTCATGAGCCTTCAAACTTTCAGTACTGCAAAACAAAGACAACTGAGCAGAAAGTTTGTTCTATTCTTGCTGAAGACCACGCTCGTCCAAAAACAATTACTTGGGCCTTTTCCATGCCAATGGCATGTCCCTAACCAAGAAAAAAGAGCTGAATGTGCATGTACTTAACAAAATATCCAGTCCTGTGGCTCATTAAATCCCACTTTCCTAAATATAGGGGGGGTAAAACCAACATGCTATTTCTTCCAGGATTAAAATGCATGTTAGGCTGCAACAGGGAACATTCCTAACTACGGCAACAAGAAGACCATTCTCATGCTTTCAGCAGATACACAACACTGTAGTTTACATTGTTTCACAAGGACAAAGAGCAAATAAACCTGCTGAAGCAAACAAAATTACTCTGAATTTACAGTGGTACCGTGGAGGCTGGAATTTGGCCTGTTCTCATGAACTGCAATTCTTGATATGAGGAATGATGGGAAACAAGTGAGTTTTACAGGTGACAGAACTGATCAGAGGTATGTTGCTCCTTTGCAACACCTTGCCCCTCCCACAAGCAGAGGGGAGCTAAAAAGGGCAGCTTGGTATTTCCTAGTATGCCCTCTCAACCCCAAGAGCCCACTGATGCCTGCTGACTGCTTTTTAAATAGATTTTAAACAGTGCTTTTTGAAGGTGGGAAAGAAGGGACATATATTTTAAAATGGGACAAAGAACTGTATTAAAACATGTTAAAACAATGCTCTCCTCTTCCCCCCCACGGGCAGGGCTCAGCAGCTGATGAGCTACTGCCATCCACTGCTTACCCTGGGAAGAGTTCTGCCCTAGAGGAGGGCAAGTGGTGATGCATGAAAGGAGGCTGGCATAAAGCCTGGATGTGGGAAAAATGAATCAAAGTGTAAAGAAATGAAAAAAAAAAAATCATGTTTGTTTACTGTGGTAAATTATTTCTTTAAATTTCATACGAAGCTCTAATTGTTGAAATTCTGTTGCTGAGCCCCTGAAGTGGATATGTAACAGCCACCTGGGCTCTCCTGGGCTTGTAACAAGTATAAAATAGACAAAGAGAATATAGGGAAGCATCAGAGAGGATTAAGGGGGAAAATTCCCTATTCTCTTGGACTCCTAGACTCTTGCAAGGCAGTGGCAGAAGCCATTGAACGATGTCAGATCAGACCTCTTGGCCCTTCTCTCTGTTCTGCTGCATGTACTTAGTAAGCCATGTGTGTCTCTTTAAGTGTTCTTAGGGTTGTTTTTTTTTTCCCTTGTGAAAGGTTCAGTGGCTAAGCTGAACTGCAGGAAGTTTAAGTTGAAAGACAGAGTCTCTAAGGTAATTTGGGTACTTGAAAGAACCTGGCTAGCTAGTTAAAACTCTTGTAACTTTTACAAAAAGTACATAGTGTTTCCACTCATGTCTTCTGCAAACTGCATCAGGATTTCCAGTGACTGATAATAAATTCCCTGACAGTAATACCTACTGTATCACTTTCGGTTGCCTGCTCTGAAAAAAAAACAAGCAATCATATTTTTATGTAACTATTTGCTGTATTCAATTTCCCTGCTGCCAAGGAGTAAAGGTTGGATTTTCACATGTGCTAAGGATATTTTTATCAATGTTTGGGTTTTAAAATTGCAATAGGTCTTAGATTATGAACTCATAACACTTTATTTTAATCTAAATAATGTATGAACATTGGGCCACTATAAAATGTTCTGGTAGTATTTTCTGCCAAGACTGAGCAGTTGGAGAGCTTTGATCAAGTCTCACAAGCTGGAAGAGAGCGGAGGAAGTCTGTAGAGGCATTTCTTCTGATGCACTGGACTTGTAGCTCAATTATGAGTTGTGTCTAGTGCTAAGGCCAAGTGTCTCTGCCAGGCAAGAGGAAATCGACAGAAATGACTGTATTTATCTTCTGGGCTGAGCGACTTATCAGCCTTAGCTCACGACAGAAAGAAATGTGGCACCAAGGCGCGTTGTGACACCTCTGCTTGAGGGGGTGTTCACCACTGAGATTTCTTAGAATATTCAGATGTGTGAAGATAAGAACACATGACAAATACTACCCTGATACAGAACTGGTTTATTTCTTGATGCTGCTCTCGTCTTCAAAAAACCTGCTTGTTTTCTCCTACACTTTATGTCCATTTGCTGTCCAAGACCTACACCTGTGAAGATTCTGCTATAAGTGCTCTCAAAAGCCAAAACAGGTCCAGATGTCACTTATTCATGGTGTGTTAAATTAAAAATGCTTAATTCTGCAGGCTCAGGGTTTTAAATGTGCCTATGAAGTGCCTCACCAGTAGATGCCCAGTCTTA
Source organism: Brachypodius melanocephalos (assembly GCA_013398615.1). Classification (NCBI taxonomy): domain Eukaryota; kingdom Metazoa; phylum Chordata; class Aves; order Passeriformes; family Pycnonotidae; genus Brachypodius; species Brachypodius melanocephalos. Next base: position 4,549,766 of record VZSR01003809.1, read on the forward strand.
AAAATGGCCCTTGTGGTATTATCATGTAAACAACAGTATGTAATGAAAATGGGTGTTACAATTTTGAAATCATATTATTTCAACAAGACTTGCACAAGTTTTGGGTTGTGAGTCTTGAAGATATAGAGGAGAAGATGTGAAACAAATTTAGAGATAAAAAATGTGACATCACAAGCTGGCCTGAATTTAAACCCTCACTGCTGGTGAAAAGGGTATAACCAACTGCTTTGCAACAGACTGCTAGCCTAATCCTGATTTTTTAACTTCTGGTGTGACCTTTTCCATTAATCACTACACAAAAGCAGGGTCATTACACTATTTTTTTCAGTTTTGTATTTTTCCTAAATCTGAAGTGCAGGTTTACCATCTTTCCAAATTTTTTTAAAAGTATCTGTGGAGTTATATAAATGTCCTAAGCTCTGATTTGTATAAAATGACAGGGCTGCATAAAGTGTGGTGGATTAGTGCTGAACTTGCATTAGCTGTAGCTTTATATGATAGTGTTGAATTTTTTCTCATTGATGTTCATGACTGCAAACTAAATGCAGATAAAAAGGTCTGCATCTCCAGATCTTACCTAATGAGCTGTACAAAGCACAAAAAAAAAAAAAGTTCAACAGCTTTGTCACTGGCAAGATTTGACTGGGTATTTTTTTTCTTTATTTTATGATGTTTTCGTGACATGATCCTGCTCCCTCTCACATCGGCTCTAGGGCTTGCTGCCAGTTGTGTTATGAGCAACATTTCTGCTTGCTTCAGTGGAACAGGCTGGGTGCTGGCTGGCCTTGAATTGCAAGGCTGACTGGGAAGGGGTATTTCCAAGGTTCTGGTAAGAGTCATTCTTGCTTACAAAATGTAATTAAAGACAGTCAAGCCAACACTTCTGAGAATGTCCCATTTTTGAGAGAAGAGAAAGAGAACAAGAGAGATGAGCAAATCATATCATTACTATTAAATTATCAGCCTTTTTAAGAGGAGTGTGAAGAGGATAGTTGTCCAACATTCTTGATAGGAGTTTTATCAGTGTCATGTCAGCTCCATGACAATTACTCATATTTAGGCAGAAAGAGACATCATCATTTTTGCATGCATTGGCCAACAGAGCTAAAAAGCTGATGTGTTACAGGACTGGTGATAGAACAGGCATGAACTCTGAAATAATGTCTATGGATGGCTCTTACAGAGAAAGAATCCCCCCCCAATCACTGTGTGATAAGTTTATTGGAGAAATATGCGTGTCTGCTAAAGCATTGTCTGGAAAACTGTGATTTAAACTGAGCTGCACTTCTGATAAATGAAAAGTATGTGGCAAAACTCAGCACCTCAGCATTCGAGTCTCTCGTCCATGATAAAAAAGAGTATCTTGCATTGGCCATCCCAGTCTGTCTAGTCTCCCCACTTTAAAAAGGTTGTCACATGAAGAACCAATTGCAAACCAGTGCTTGTTTCCTGTGCTGGTAATACTATGACTGTCTCTTTTCAAAGACAGAAGCCCAAATTTAGGTCAAGTTTGGCAGAGGAGAGGAAATAAAGAAAAAGGATGAGGTGTTAAGGCAGGTAGGACAGAGAGTGTCTTGTGAATGACATGAAATCCTAAAGGCTCACAAACAGAAACCAGTTTGGTTCAGTTCATACAAATAATTTTAATTCTTTGAGGTGCTTCATCTTTTTTCTGTTATTTCTTTCCTCCTATATTGAAATGGGGGGGCAGGGGGAAGCTTCATTTGGGAATTGTTGTAACAGGGTATTTCTGTGACTTCTTGTTTCCCTTCCTAGAAGACATCTCTCAGAACAGATCCTTCCCTGTCAACAATTTCAGTTTTTGTGAATTGGCATTTCCCAGTGGGCCAAAACATGGTTGAGACGAAGCATTGCCAGAGAGTTTCAATTCCACAAGAGTGTTCTCAGAGGCACACTTGGGCAGAAACAATGGAAGTGCCCCATTAGATCATTTAAGTTGGGAACTATGCTGCTCTGAGACAGAGAGGCAAATAAAACCTTCCATGAGGAAGAAACCTGATTTGATTTGATTTGTAGAGGTTCTCTGGCTCACAAGCTGTATTGGCTCCATTTCTGTATGGGTATCTCAGGGCAGCTGTACAGACAAGTGCTTCTAGTAAGTGGTGTTTAGATTAGCACAGCTTCCTTTGGCAAGTTTATGGAAATCATGGACACCTTTCACACAGACATAAACTCCATCCTGGATGGTTTGTTGCATCTGTACAATAATTATACCAGACCTCTGATTGTGCATATGTAAAATTTGCAATGATAAGACACATTGGGAATATGTTACTGTCTTTTAAGGATTAGGGATGGAATGGCTTATGGAAGGTTCCTGTCTCCTAGGAACTTAACTACCTTAATTTCACTTTGCTCTCACTTTAACAGTCTGTTTGGGGAGAAAGATTAATTTAGATTGATGTTAAAAAAAAAAAAAAAAGATGCTATACTGCCACTGGTATATAAAAAAAGAAAAATTTAAATGTTTCATGCAAACATATGGAATGATGACATTCTGATGCTAATTAGTCATCCTCCAAATCAAAACATCTAAAAAATCACAGAATGCCTGCCAAGACTTTAGATTTTACTGGAACTGTATTTTCTGATGGCCAGCAACCTGTCTTCATCTACCCATTTCCTATCTCCAGAAACCACACTTCCTCCTTATGATGGGATTCGCTTTCTGAATAATCAGTTTTTCACTCATGAGGATTTTTTTTTCTAAAATGCTCTGCTACTATGCTTAATATTTTAGTACTTAGAGGGCAATTTAGATTACCGGAATCTGGTGTTTTGTTTCAGACATAACCAAAGGTTCAGTTAGGTCTCTAACCACCAAGAAAGAGCCCATAAGCTTGCATTTTTATTTTATTATTACTATTACCATTGTTTTACTATTTTTAGCAAAGGTTTGATCCTGCTCTTGTGCAGACAGCTTTGTGCCGCTGGGGACCTTGGTTACTGGATAAGATTGCAGGACTGGCCTTTTTTTCTGATACTCCAGGGGAAAAATGCAGGCTCTGGTCTACAAACAGAACTGATGAAAAAGAGCCCTGTGCTCAGGGAGGAACAGGGAGTAATGCTGAGCTCATATATTTGCTCAGCCTAATAAAATGCAGTCTTTTTCTCGAAATGCTTCTCTACAAATCACATCAGTGACTAACTACTGCTTACTCTGCCTTGTGGATGAGGGATTAACTGCACTGACTTTTTATCAGTAAAATGGTTGTTCTCCTATTAACATCACATGGAAAGTTACAAGTGAAACTCCCGAGCTTAAGAAAAGGGCTGTGTGCTGTCTTAACCACTGAGCTTGCATTTAATTTGAGGCATTTTCATCCTTTAGAGCACACTTTGTGAAAGAGAGCTCTGAGTGTTGAGGTATGTGTTACCATTCCTGCTGCACTCAGCAAACTTCCTGTGTGTTCAGCACTTTCAACGCTCAAGCAATATTTTGTTACGAGGGATACAAATGCCCAAAAGTAGAGTTTGTAATGTGAAAGCAGAAGAAAAGAGGGACTATATGATCACTGTTTGGGCCATTTATGGAAACCTCATCACAGGAAACTGTGGTATTTCAGGCCTGAGGGTAAATGGGGACATTATCTTGGAATGTAAATACATTTTACCAACAAACTGCAAAACACTAGATATGATCCCATTCTTTCTGATAACAAAATAATCTGTCACACAACTCTTTACCCTGCTTTAGTAGCTTTCTCTTCTTACTTCATAAATGTGAAAATGGGCAAGGAAAAGAAGACAATAATGTAAAGGCAGGGTTATTTCTAGAACAAACATTTTAAGGAGCCATTTGTTTCTTCCCAGCTAGGACAGTACTTGTGTAATTGGAAGGAAAAATGTCATAATGTGGCTAACTGGCTCCTGCTACTGAAGTCTGTGCCAGAATTGTCAGGGTGGTGCTGCTTGTGGGGTGGTGTTTCTACTTTCTTTCTCATGCATTGAACCAGCATGACTCTTAACATAAATAAAAACCAGGGAACAAGGTCCGTTCCCATAGCCATGGTTTACCCAAACCTCCTGCTGAAGGCAGTGACCTCTTGATAAAGGCAGAGATAGCAGGATGGCAGGGTGTGAAACCCTTGATTTGTCAAGGACATGTTTATACTTGGAAATGGGCCAGGGATGAAGATGAGTTCCTTCCCTATTCCGCTCTATCCACTTTTAAAAGGTGCATAAATGTGTTTCCTGAACCGCAGCAATCCATTTAACGCAGACCAACAAGCAAAAAGGGTGATTTGTTCCAAGCTGCCATTAGTCTCTATCTGCCTGAGTTGGTCTGTGCCTTGTGGGAGCTGTAGTTCAGGGCTGGTAACTCCCACAGTGCAGTCTCTTCCCTGGTCAAACATCAGTCTCATTCTGTTTTGTGCAGAGTTTCCTTGATCAACAGTTCTCCTGAGAGCTACTGGTTCCTACAGAAAGCTGTTTTCCAATAAGGAAATAATTCCCTTAATTTTTTTTTTGGTCAATGCTATTTTCAGGATGGCAGGGACAGTACAACAGATCAGCTAGGGGAAACACTGAACCAGAAAATGAGTGTTTAAATTATGGCAGTGACTTTTCCTTTTCATGTGTAGCTTTCCCTACTTCAAAGCTTAGGTGTAAACCAATGATTAATCACAGATGCAAAAGAATCTTTGCTTTGACAGCCGAAGGATGTTCTCAAAGCAACCTGAACAGAATGAGTTCACCCATAATTAACCCAAATAATTTGCAGATGAGATGCAAAAGCACCACTCAAGACCATGCAGAATTCTGCGACAACGATAAAATCCAGGTTTCCTGAATGTCAGATTTGTCTGAAAGGTTCTTTCTCTTTGCTGGCTGCAGCAAAAGAGAGTAAGTTCCAAGGCAGAGCACAGAAAGAGGGAATAAATTCTAAGATACAGCTTTCACCTCTTTACACTCTTCAGACTCTCTCTACACCTCGGGTTTTGTGACTGAACTTGCAGCAGAGCTACAAAAGCCTTGGGCTAACCAAGGCTAATTTTAAACCACCCCTCCTTATCTCTGTCATTGGTAGAGTGAGTTCTAGAAGGTGCTATTTTTATTTGATAGAGGGAGCCAATACAGCTCTGTTGTCAGCAACCAGTTTGGCCAGAATCAATTAATCACTGTAATTACCTGCCTCAGGACTCCTTTTTGACTGGTTTGCCTTGCTGGCTAAGAAGATGCCTTACCTCAGCACAGCTTAATAACATGCCTGCTGTTGATTTACTGCTGCTAGAGGCTAGACAATTCCTGCCTGACAGCAGCTCCTAAGCCCTGCCTGCAGAACCTGTATGGCAGCCAAGCCACACGTTTGCACAAGGGGAGCAAGCAGACACGTGCAGAAAGGGATAACACAGAAACTGCTGCTGGTCCTGCTTAGAGGGGAGTCCAGAGGACAGAGTTTTCTTCTCTAGCTCCTGCTATGGGAAGGGAAAGAAGACTTGCATATGACAAGAACTTGCAGCAAAACCCTTCAACATCCTTAAGATTACCAAAATACACAGCTTGCTGACCAGCTGATTCTGCTGATGCTTCGAAGGAGGCACAGTGGCTCATTTAAGCCTTTTAAGCAGGCGTCACAAGCCTGAGAAAAGGTATTGCTCAGTTTGAAAGACAAAGCAAAGAGAAGCCAAACCAAACCTTCAAGATGCCCAGCTTCTCTTAGTATTAAGGATTGTTTTTACTGATCCGTAGAGGAGGAGGATTTGGAGGGCAGACTGTTTCCTCATACAAAGGAGACAAGTGCTAAAGTGCTTCCCTTTAATTAGGCTTTTCTTTCACAAAGGCATTAGCAGAGATTTGCGGCTGTAGCTGTAAAAAAGTAGCTTAGCAAGAACGGGATGATAAAGAACGGAGCAGTTTTACCTCAGACACCTCCTCCACTAGTAAGTTCTCTCTTGCCTGCCACGGTTTCAAACCCTTTCAGTGTAGAACTGAGCAATTCCAAGGAGCAAGAGATATATCTACCTCTGATCAAAGCAGGATGCTGCCATGAGGTTTGCCAGCCACTAATGCAACACAGTGAATACTGAGACTAAGGACTCTTAGGCTAAAATAAATTTAAGTCAGAACTAAAGCAAGTAGCAAATACTAGCTAGGGCTAAGCAGGTTGGCATTTACTTTAATTGAGGATGAAATGCTTTATAAACATGCATATTTAGTTATTTTACAGTGAGCAGCATAGCTGGCCTTTCATGGAATTAAATGAAAACAAGGAATTTCATTTAATTCCTTGCAAGGAATTAAATGAAAACAAGTCGCAACCCCAACAAATAGATAATTTTCTAAAGGTGACTTGAATTCAGAAAAATTCATAATCAAGAATGATGAATAATAATAATAATTGCTGAAAAATTGCTAGGCAGAAACATGGAGAAAACAGGTGCTTTATAGTTTCTGGTTTTTGTACCTCAACAAGAACTTTACACTTAGACTAAAACAAAGATTTCAGTCTCTTAGTGTTTCAAGGGTTTTAACACAGTCCTAGCAGCCAACAGATTTATGCAGAATGTCCTGTTATTTTCATTGGTGCTGGAGAGAGTGGGAGGAGGGAGAAGAAACCTCTAATCAGTCAGAAAATGCTTTCTGTTCGGAGTAGAAACACACATTCATTATGCTAAGCAAACAATCCTGATAGAATTTAGGCAAGGAAGGTACTGAAATGAAGGTACATAGTGCTCATTCCAAACTAATACCTTGGGCTTTCCTACAGACCTTAGTGCAGATCTCCTGTCTGGTGCATCTCCTGTGCCCAAGCTGGATAGCTCATGAGGCACCTCTGAACAGCGCTGTAAAATGTTTCCTACAGCCATACCCTAAAATGAGATCTCTTCTGTGCTATCCCATCAACAGGCTATTTACCAGGTGCTCACTAACTACCTTGGAGGGTATCCACTGTGGATAGGCAAACAATACTGTCCCTGGAAAAGATTTCAATGTATGTAGTCTACATGGAAAGAAGAAAACGAGAGGAAAATATACGGGACTTATCAAGAAAACCCACGTAATTGCTCCACCAAAGCTCCTATCTCTGCCTGTGCAGCAAGTGCAATTTTCTCATATTATCTTCCTGCACAGCCTACAAAGCATAACTAAGGAAAAGCTGAGCAAGCAAACCTCTTTATAAATTGACTTGGAATGGTTTCACAGATCTTTCTCTCTTGTTCAGAAGGCAAAAAATCCATTTATTCTTATCAAGGAAAATAAAATTATAACAAGGAAATAAAAGCATTAGATGTCTTCCAAAGGCCTGGTATGAAAAAGGCTGAGTTGTGGATGATGTGGAGGAAAAACATGAAACAGATGGTCTTGCCAATCTAAATTAGATGAAAGTTTAAACCAGTAAAGAACTTCCTGAGAGAGCCATAATCTGCTCATATAAATTGGACATTAACGCTGTGCTTTAAGCTCTAAAGGTAAGCAGGATGCTGATATCTGGAGCTGTTGAACTCGGAATGGAGGGCCTGAAAGAATTTCTTTTTGGCTTGTAATACTTCCTTCCTTAGGTATCTTCCTTAATCCTTTTAAGTCACCAGGGTACCTGGCAGGTATCCTGTGAAGGTAAAATGACGGAATGGCAGAAGATGGGGAGAACTTAAGAAGAACAGCAGGAATAAGGGGGAACCCACATAATGCAGTAATGCAGTAATGGCTGCATCCAGAAGATGCTGCAGCTCTCGCTTTCAACCAAGAAATTTAGCTGTAGATAAATATCAAGTGCACTTGATAAATATCAAGTGCACTAAAAGCTTTAGGTTTAGTATTAAAACATCCCTCACTATCATCATCCTCTTGTTTCCTCACTCTTACAAGTATGGCCCTTGTCACATCAAGCATTGGTTCCTCTTTGTAGTTTAGACCCACTGGGACTGTTACAGCAAGACAGTATATAATTTTTAATTAAACAAAAATTACTTGGGCAGATGATGTAACTGTTCATTAATAAGTGGGAGAGTTCATCCTGCTGCAGCAGCTCTTTTGAACATACAGTGTGAGAGTGCCATAGGCCAAATGTGCCTCAGCCTGGGAGGAACCTGAATCACATAATTCTCTCAGCACAAGTGAGTTGCTTTGGAGCTATGAAGTAAAAGAAAATGCACACACCTTGTTAATCACAGCTGGACCATCAATACACCTCTGGATGGAGGGTGGCACCTGGTAAACATCTTGCCCCACCAGACCATGACCAGTGGGTATCTGGTAAATTCCCTGATTCTGGTGGGAAGGTGGCACTTGGTAGACAGGGTCCCGTGCTGAGGCGTGCGAGCTTGGCACTTGGTACATCTTTTGGTGGTGGAGGGGCTGATTCATCAATCCTGAGCTGGGCACATCCTGGCCAGAAGGACTGTCCTGTACCACAGGACCTATCAGGAGTTTCACACGGTTGCCCGGGACGATGCCTTGCCGGCCGTGTAAGGAGCAGAGCCACCATCCTTCCAGACCCTCGGTGTTCTGCTCTATCACCGTCAGGATGTCTCCCTTGCGGAAGGCCAACTCTTCTGCACACTCGGGGACATTGTCGTACAGGGCTCTTGCCATAAGATTCTGTGGAGAAGCAAAGGCAAGAATAGCAAATCAACAAACAAGCCAGGATTTTTCTGTATCTTCAAGCGTATTCTAAGTGATAGGAAACAAGAATTGAATTTGAAAAAGAAGCATGCAGGAAGTCAAAGTAACATAGAAAAACCATACAGCACAGGATTCCTCTGTCCCAAGTTGGAAAAATGAGAGGTTTATGCATTAGCAACCCTGCTAGTGAGAAATCTTCCAGCAAGAGTGGGTCAAGATAGAAGGTCTTTATATGTCCCAGTCACCTGAACAGACAGAAAGTCAGGAGAGTTCTGCTCCTGGCACTGAGGTGCTCTTCCTGTGAATGAGGGGCTTGTACCTTCATCTCTTGACACTGATTTCCCCATAAACGTGCTCTGTGTACTGCTACAGCCAGCTAGCAGCCATTAAAAATAAACCTGAACAAGACTCACAAGGAGTGAGTAATCCAGAGTAGTTTTTCCCAAATATTTTTACATTTGTGGGGTCCCAAAAGACTCTCCACGGAGGTGCAGATCCCATTAGTGTAAAGACAGAGGACTGGCTTTTTTTAGCTGACACCTGCAGGTGCCTTAAAGTGATGGATCTGTAGACCACCTGGTAAGAAAAACTGTCTAAAATACAAGTTGACAAAACACCACAGGTTTTGAGCTACAGTGCTCATCTTTGCATGTAGCTTTGTGCCTTCTCACTCTCTGCAAACTTCTTCAGAGACACAGCACAGCATCGCAGCAGCTTAATGGGTAAAAAACTTCCTCCCCTGCTGCCTCAAAACCACCACCAGAAAAAAAAACCCTGTCCAACACAACTTCAAAGAACACGGTTCCTCTGAGTTCCTCCTTAAGATCTGTAGAAAGATCTTAAAGAGAAAAATATAATTTTAAAAAATAATGTGCCCAGTGACCCCAAGTGGGGTCATGCCTGTGCCATGAGGACAACAGTGCCCACAGGCTCTGTGGGCCAAAGAATGTAAGAATGTAGGTATCAACCAGCACCATAGAGAGCCTCTGTTTGCAACTTAAGGGGAGTCTTAGGGCAGCCAAGGAGCGTCTTTGACTTGTGTCAACATAGCTTAAGCACTCTTAGATGCATTTTGCTTGATTATGCCAAGGGGAGCAGTACCATTAACACAAGGAACTTCACACAGCTCTACCCCCAAGCATTTGCCCAGTGTTTCAGGCAGGCTTTGCAGCTTGCCCTGACATCTCTCCTGCTGGGGTTCTACTCCCAGCAGTACCTCTGCTATGAAGTTTTAAGCCAGCTCTGAGCTGATGTAAGATTGTTGGCTGTGATGTGTTACTAATAAGTACCTTCTCCTCTCACAGATGGAACTACCTCCCCTTCCTCTTTCTTTGTAGGCCTCTGTGGCACATCCAGTTCTGAGTAACTGGCCAAGGTATTCAATGGAAAGTAGGCAGGCTGTCTGCACTAACATTCTTGGATCCCTCAAAAAGGCCATGAAGATTTAATTTCTTGGCTCTGGTGATATTTCCAGACGTGTTGGAAACAACTGCTCCATGACTGCCTGATTTTCAGTGAAGGCGGTCGGCAGAGATGTTAGTTATAATCTAATTGTAAGCACTTGAAAAAATATACAGAGCCCTGGATCTGGAGTGTTCAAGCTGAAATATTTGGATGCAGTACACAAACTGAAACGGTGCTAATCCACCAAAAAGGATATGCAGCTGTCTTAATGATTTATCTTTCCTATGTCAAAGGAATAGTGTCAAGTACAGTTTAGTGTTTTTATCTGTCATATTTATCCTCCTCCTTGGACATATCAGAACTTTTTTTTTTTTTTTATCATCCCTCACTTGTTGTATCTTTCCCTGTTGACACACTGATGTTTTCCCATCATTCCTGTGCTTCCTCGAGACAGAGACTTTCATTTGGCCTTGCTCAGTGTAGCAGGTTATGTGCAGGGCTGACTGGTGGATGGAAGAGGGATCAGCTCAGATGTCACATAAAAGGTAGGTGAACTTGCATTTCCCAAGACATGCAGTGTTGAAATGGGATGCACGAGATCAGTTTCCTCTTCTCTGAATGGGAGATCAGCTTTCAAATGTATGAGAAACACTGGCTTTGCCTTTCATCAGCATCATTAGTGAGGTCGGTATAAATTAGGCTTTGGCTCGGAAAAGCAGAATTGCCATTTTGAACTCTCATGTAAACAGCAGCACTGGGGCCCACCATTCCCTCTGATGTATGTCTACTCAGTTCATCAGTCAACAACACTAAGATAACAGAATATAGATAAAGCAGGGAGCAATTTTTGTCCATGCTTGGCAGGACTGTAAAACTATTATTTAAGCATGGTCAAAACCAGTGGTCTCTTCTTGAGCACTACCTCTATGATCTTGCTGTGTCAACGAGGCTGTTTAAGGAGTCCATGAAGCTCAGAAAGCAAAAGCTCCTGACTAATCTGAATATTCAAGTTAATCTCTTACCTTTCCACATTTCTTTCTAGCATATCTTTCACAGGGGAAATCTGCTAATGGAACTAGAGTCTGTGCAACTTAAAGACGACTTCCACAGACAAGCTGTTTAAAGGAGGAAGATTACAGCTGGGTGGGGGAGGTACAAACCAAGAGGGCTAAATCAATGATAAATGTATATTCTTCTATACTTCGCTGTTTAAAGGTATTTGAAAAGCTTGATTAGCTTCTACAGCAAAGCAATTCTCAGAACAAAGCTGAAATGGTGGTAGAATTAGAGCAGATGAAAGTTCCCATGTGAATTTTTTTTTCCAGCTGCTCATTATCTCTGTCCCAGTGACCTTCTCACCACTGGCATGCAGCATGTTAACACTGTCTGGAAGTGCTTCAAGAACTTTGCTGCAAATAGCTTCAGATTCTCATTGTTGGTGTTAACTCAGGCACCAGTATGTGAATCACACTAATTGGTTGTCACTCGTTTCACAGCCATTTCCCCGAGGCCTTTTAAATAGCCCAGAGCCATGCCACCAGCACCATTCACTGATGGAGCAGTGAAGCAGGCAAAATATTCCTCCAAATAAGCACCGGGACCAGAAACACTAGGCCTGTTGCTTTGGTGCCAGCAGCAAAGGCACTGCTCCTGTAAAGCAAACCTTCTGTGTTTTCCCTGCCTTCATTCTTCCTACACAGGATTGCTTAGTTTGAGCGTCAGAAACAGTGTCACAGTCACTTTCACAAGTCAGCAGAATCAGCCTTGAGAAAAATGAAATTGTGACCACAGAAGTAAAGCTTTTGGAAACCACAGAGGTACCTTTAACCTGCTGTGGTGATCAAGATGATAGCCTCGACTCTTCCACACACAGAAAGAAGTTCTGATCAAAGACATCCTTCAACACTTATGGGCCTTATCTCCATAGATTTGACAAACCTGAATTATTTTTTGATTCTGTGGGCACTGTAGCCCATGTATCAATACTCCTTTTCATTGGTCTCATCAGCTCAGAGAGTGGGGACAGTTACATGAAATTAATTGGACTTGCTCTGATGAGGCATGGATCCATCCGCTCAGCTGAGAACCAGCACCAAGCTCTAACATCTGATACGAGAAGACAAAAGCATAGCAGCAACCTTTTTGTATCACTAAATGTTAAAAACACCTCGGCCATTTCCTAGACAAATCAGCAATAGAGAAATGGCAACGGGAAAATTGTCTTGCAAATTGTTTTCCCAACTGGCAAGTTGCACAGAAGTTCCTCTATATTCTCAATAAAAAGAAAAAAAAAAAAAAAGGGAGGGCAACAGATGCAGGACTACAAATTCAAGTTCTATAAAGGCAGGGGAAAGATTACCTGATACTAGATAGGAAAAAAAATTGTTATAGAAATCAGCAGCTGATTTCTATAGAAATCTGCATAGAAGATTCTGCATAGAAATGAAGACACTGGCAGCTACCAGCTTCTTTTAATAAGACCAAGACTGGAAGTGTCTGTTGCCATCCTTTGGTCCAGTTAAATTAACTACATGATAGGTACAGTGGTGTCCTCCTCAAAATTCAGATGCACCTGTGGTCTCTGTGCAGCAGCTCCATTCTCCTGAGCTCCCTGTGCTGTGGCAGCCCTATTTCAAGTAAAGAGTGCTTCTCTACAACTAACGGTTGATTGGAAAGACTCAGTTCAGCTTTTGTGTCAAGGCTTGCTAGCAATGCTGGGATGTCTGGAAGTCGAAGCCAGGGTCAGGCCCCTACTATGTAAATGCTCTATACAAGCAAATAAAAAAAATCCAGATTTGTTGTCGAGAAACTTAAATTCCTCTTAACCTTGGGCTCATGAGTGCAGTAGAAAGCATCTCATGTAAAATCACTGAAAACCGGAAGTTTTAGCATCTTCTGTTAAACAAAGTGCGCTCTCAGTTGTCAGCAGGTCAGAGAGAAAGGGAGCCTGACCCGAATGATTGCTGCCTAGGGATTTTAGCTGGAACACACTGCAGGAAAAGGCTCAGCAGACTCTGCTGATGCCATGTGTCAGAAACTGTGTAAAAGAAATGGAACTGAAATGGATACTCTCTAGATCAAAGGCAGATTACAGTGCCCATGGTCCCTACTTTCTACATTGGTTGAGACAAAAGTAAAGCTTTCAAGCTCCATCTAGGTAAAGCCAGCCTGGGATTTGAAACTTCTGTCTGAGGTTTCCTTTAATGCCATTTAAAGTCCATTAGATAAAAACTGGAAAAGTGCATTTTTTATTCTCTGCATGCCTTAGATTTTTCTTTCTTTTAGAGCACCTAGTATGCCTGACCCAGTAAGCAAAAGGTGCTGCTCTGAAAACTGTCAGCTGTTCTACTCGCAGAACCCAAACTTAAAAAAAAAAGATTCTATAAACGATTTTTCTTCTCAGAGGTTGAAGGAACTACAGGCCAAATTCAACTGCATAAATGAGGTCTATTACAGAACTGTCAAAGGTGTCTATTCTGTCCTTAGCCAATGGCAATTGATGGCTAACACATCTGCAGCAGGATGGAGACGCATGAAAACACTTTGAAGATCACGATCTGTTTTGGCTGCCCTTCTCTGCAGTGAAGGCAACTGATAGAATTCTGTAATTCATGGTCTGGAGGATGAAGAGGGTGTTTGTTGATGAGGCTAAGTGGCAGAAGAGGGAAAAGGCAAGAGTTAAAGAGAGTCATGGAAACATCTACCACTTCTGTTAGAGTAAACACATCCAGTGACGTGGGTAACGGGAGTGTGTGAGGTGCCCACAGGCATGGAAGCAAATGCAGGAATAATAAATTACACGCTACGAGATTAAACACAATGCGCTCTTTAAGGGCCGAGTGTGGCGGTGCCAAGCTCCCAGCACAGGGCTGCCGACTTGACTCCTCTCAGGCAGCTCCACAATGAATGAACACTTCAGGAAAAGGTTCAACCAAGCATAAGCCCTAAGAATTTCTGCTGCATCCCTCAGAGGTGCAATATGAGGATACTGATCCCTGCTCTGTGCTTGGCTGCTGAGGCACATTGTTTTGTTTGGCTCTGTCTTGTTTTGTGATATTGCTTCCTGTGTGTAGAGTTTATGCGCAAACAGGACTAGGAAAATTGCCTCTGCTCTTCACTGAAAGAGGGTGGGACCCCTTTTTTCTATTATTGGACAAACTGTTTCTTAAAATGAGAAACAGCTTCTCTCCTATGTTTAGCTAGCTTGGGAGTAGGAAGGGAAGAACAAAGGAAGGAAAGGTGGGGACAATGTCTGTGAACAAACCAGTAGCTTAATTTTGGTTGGATCATTTTTAGTTATCAATTTTATGATATTTTCAATACAGATTCCCATCTTTTAGATTTCTTAAAAATGAATGAATGACTTATTCCAAAATAAGCTTAAGCATTTACATACCCTTGTAGGGCTGCATTAGGTCGAACAGTAATGATCTACCTGTGAGATAAAAGGATCATTCTAAAAACCTTTTCTGACTTTTATTCTGAGATACACAGTTTGCCTACAAGTAGGACTGGTAGAAGAGAGGAAAATTTTAGCTCTATTGTGGCTTCTGACAGAAAGGTTTCAGTGCAAGAGTCATTGGACAGTTTAACTTTGGTTCTTTTCAGCTCCCATCTCCTTTTCTATTTCTCAATACCACTGCCCCTGAAATAAAGCATTCATTGTGCTGTGTTGGCAAGGAAAGCAACACAAAGCACACTAGGTAACAGGTCTATAACAAGAAACCCATCACAAAGGCTACTTAATAGAAGTTGACAGAGGTCACTGAATAAGACACTCAGCTTTGAAAAATGTCTTTTTCTGGTCTGAGCTGGTCTGCTCAAACCTGGAAGAAGGCAGTGTGAACAGCAAAGGCACTATGATACACACAAAGCTGCACTGGCACATTCTTAGACACATCCCTGTGGGCAGTGACATGGGGAGTGGACTGAAATGGCACTGCTTGGCCATAACAGCTCCCATCCATGTGCACACCTGAAACAAACTCACTGCACGCAACAAGCTGTATGCAGACTTTTGCTCTTTATCTCAAGATGATGTCTACAGCTATGCAGAGGAGGCAGGAAGTGCTACCACAGCACGTATCAAAGAGCCTCTGCACCAGCAGGGTGTTGCAGCTACCGCAGCTTCAGCACGGGAAAGGCCCTGAGCATCCAAGTCAGCCTGCATGTGGCTCTGGGAACTCTGAGCTCCCTTGGCTCTCAGCTAATGACAAAATAAGGAGTCCAGATGCAAATGCTCACTATGCTAATGCTTCAGTTCACTCCTCAGGCAAAGCCCATAGTTCTACTTTTCAGGCATTCTCTTGCTTTCTAACACCAAAACCCACAAGTTTTTGGTTTAGTGAAGGTACTTCTCTGGTCAAGCATTGCTCACCCAAACAATTACAAGTCCTGCTGGATAGAAATTAAGGCAGTTTTCCATGCACAGATTTGGAAGACTGGCTTCTCAGCTAATGAGAGAGCTATGAGCCAACAGCCTCAACAGAGCCCTAAGGATGACAGGTCTTCACCCATCCTAAGTATCCTTACTCTCTGGTCCTGTCCATCTCTGGAACAGAGGCTGTCAGTCATGCTGAAGTAGACCAAGCTCCCTGGAGGTTGAGGCGTGGAAAACCTTCTTCCTGCAGGTCAGAGAGGCAAGCGCCTTATTTCAGTGTTCCACCAAGCTGCTCCAGCCCCTCTGTGTGCCTGAGAGGCCTGATTTTCAGAGTTTGCCCTGGCTGAGACTTTTTTTTGGTAGTGAGACAAGTTACATAGAAAGTTAAGGAGAAAAAATGGGAACGTTCCCTTTCTTACAGGACCACACTCAGGTAAGCCAAAGTAGGCACTATGGCTGTCATACTCTGGAATATTCACTGCCAGTTTTTGCAGACACAATATTCCACCAAGCAGGGTGGGCAAGCAGCAAGCAGACCAGCTAGGGCTCAGGCACTGCACACTCCTGCCCAAGATGCTGATGTGGTCCATTGGCTCACTCAAGACTGGGATGCAAACACGGACAAATGTGCAAGAGACTGAAAGTGCTCTGATCTAAGAACCTTTTTTGTTAGACCATAACCATTCCATTTTAAGTAAACAGGAGATACTTATGGGGTTTTTTTGTTTTGTTTTTTGGTTTTTTTGTGTGTGTTTTTTTGTAGGTAGTTGGCAAAGTAGTTTGCAAAACTGAGGCACAGCAGCGAACCAGCAGCTTGGGAGGGAATCCAAATGTATGTCTATGAAAGAAGTAATTAGGAGGCTAGAAAAAGTGTGTGGGGGAGAAGTAAAAAAAGGAAAAATCAGAAAAGGTTAGAACAAAGATCTTAACTGGTGCTCTGGCCTGTGTGGATAAAATATCTCATTGTTCGGCACTGAGTGCATCAGGTTATTGCCATGCCTGATGTTCCACAATAGAAAAGTGAGTTGACAAGAAAGATTTCTGACTCTGTATCTCTGTTGAGAGCAACAAAATGATAATTCTTCATTGCCAAGAAGGAAAAAAAAACCCAACCCAGGCTGTCTTTGCCCAGGCTGTTGACGGAGTTTTGATTTATTGGTTTGCCCAGTTTAATTTCAGTTAGAGCAGGTGAGAGGCATTGCAAAGGTAATCACGGAACCATAATAATCTAAATGTTAAATAAGATGTTTCCGATGCCAGGAGGGCTGTACTAAGCCCCAAACACCACGTGAATGGCACGGCGCAGGGGGAGTTTGGCAGGAGCGAGGCCGCTCCGTTTCGCTACGCAGCAGCGCCGTGTCCGGCGTTGGGAAGCGGGACGCGGCGGTCACCGCTCCTCGGGAAGGGGCACGGCTGAGGCACCGCTCCTC